>CABHPP010147044.1:8829-48785 GCA_902168425.1 Peromyscus attwateri
CACACACACATATATATATATATATATATATATATATATATATATACACATGCACACACATACACCTACCTTCATGTAGGAAGTTGTCTATTCTCATAAATATTATAAATCTTAGAGTTTAATACCTCTCAAGTTTTTTTAAAAAATCACTTACTTTCCTGAGTCTGTAATTCGATAAGTAAAGGTAAGATCAAATATGAGATTTGGGCATGATTTTGTCAGTGACTTAAGATAAGAGCTATGGCACCTGGCGGGAGGAGCCCAGGCTGGTTTGGTTCATTTTCTTGTATCATGTTGGTGTTGGTGTCTCTGGAGAGCAGAGCATGGAGCATGGGGGCGAAGAGCAGTGAGTCGCCCTGACCCAGGGACAGATAGGCCCACCAGCAATCACCGCTAGCATCAGGAGAGCAGTGTGCCCGCAGTCGGCTCTGTCCTGGCTGTGACAGCAGATGCAGGAGCCCCTGGGGATCCTGTCAGTGTCAGTGAGGTAAGTCTTAGCCAGGGACTAACTGCCCTGGCTGTCACTGTCACTGACACTAAATCAGAATAAAGTAGGACTTGGAATTTCTAAAGGAACCAGGTTGGAAGGAAATGTGAACGTCGTTAAAGAGCTAATAAATCATCCGCACATGGAGAATGAGAGTCTCCTAGGTAACAACATCTTGATTAAGAAAAGAAAAAGCTCTGAGGTATGGTGCCTAGAAGAGCACCACAGTAGGGACAGGGTCGGGGAGCCGTGGCTGCCGTTGTGGTCATGCCATCTCTCCTCGGTGATTGAAGACGTAGAAATGTTTGGGGCTGTGGCATCAGAAATGAAGGCACTGAGATTTTGGGGTGATGCTGAGAAGATGGACACTAGAAAAGGAAACACTCACACTTGTCACTTACTGATCTATCTGCTTGGGTAATTCTTCCCAGGCTCACCTCTAACATTGTTTGGTGGTCTTAGCAAGACTATAAATGGGGGTAAGAATTAGTCCATGACTTACTTGTTTTCTTCCCATGACAACTCTCTCTCTCTCTCTCTCTCTCTCTCTCTCTCTCTCTCTCTCTCTCTCTGAATGATCTTGTATGTGTGCTCTCATCTGGACACCTGGGTTGTGAATACAAGATACATCCCAGTCCCTCTACCCTAGGTATTCCTTGGCTACTCCTATGGCTTAAGTGTGAGAGCAGTCCACCCTCAGAGCAGAGAACCCGAGGAAGAGGTCTGCATAAGCCCCCCAAAGCCACAGGGTCGTTGAGTGTAAAGTGTGGTTCTGTAGAGGAAGGCAGGCACTCTGACCGTCTTCCTTGCTTCTGTGGACCACTTCTCAGTGAGAACAAGGGAATTGTATGCGCTGAGGATGGAGGGCCTCTCAACCGCAGAGTCCCGGCCAAGCCCCTTTTTACTTGTCAGCTGTTCTTCCCCCAGAGAGTTTGTTGGTTTTCTCTCCAATCTCTTAGCTTCTTAGGCATGCAGGAAATTGGGATGTTTTACGTTTCCATCCTGAAGGCATTTATCTACCACACTGGCAACCTAAAATGGTTAACATTTCTAAATCTTTTAGAATTTTTTTTCAAAACTGTTGAGCATAAAGAACAAAGAAATACCCATCAAGGGAAGTGGAGCACACAGGAAGATGGTGTGATCAAGAGGGGAGCTCTGAGTCTCTTTGGAGTGGGCAAGCTCTGACAGCTCCTTGGAACTTGAAGGCTTTCTTTTGGTGTCATGAATTCCTTTTTCTTATAACATGGGTTTCTAGAGGGTATAGTCTTGGAGACAAGAGGAGGATAAATATTCTATTTCTGAGCCAAAGTCAAAGAGAACCAACACACAGGAGCTGATTGTTAAAGCTTCAAGGATTTGAACGTCAAACCTGTATTAAATGCAACTACCTTAATGATATAATGCTCTCCCACTCTGTCCCTGTTCCAGCTTGATCATCCCATTCCTTTATGTTCTCATCCCCCATCCCCTACCCTCCACTGCCTCCCCTCACCCCCAGTTTGTTCATGGAGATCTCATCTATTTCTCCTTCCCAGGGCAATCCATGCATCCCTCTTAGGGTTCTCCTTGTTAGCTAGCTTCTCTGGAGCTGTGAGTTGTAGTATGGTTATCCTTTGCTTTACATCTAGTATTCACTTATGAGTGAGTACATACTATGTTTGTCCTTCTGAGTCTGGGTTACCTCACTCAGGATCATATTTTCTAGTTCTATCCATTTGCCTGCAAATTTCATGATATCATTGTTTTTTTTACTGCTGAGTAATACTCCATTGTGTATATGAACCACATTTTCTTTATACATTCTTTGGTTGAGGGGCATCTAGTTTGTTTCCAGGCTCTGGCTATTATGAATAATGCTGCTATGAAAATAGTTGAGCATTGTCCTTGTGGTATGATTGAACATTCCTTGGGTATATGCCCAGGAGTGGTATAGCTGGGTCTTGAGGAAGATTGATTCCCAATTTTCTGAGAAACCGCCATACTGCTTTCCAAAGTGGCTATACAAGTTTGCACTCCCACCAACAGTGGAAGAGTGTTCCCCTTGCTCCGAATCCTTTCCAACATAAGCTGTTTTCAGTGTTTTTGATCATAGCCTTTCTGACAGGTGTAAGATCGAATGATATTTATCTTTATGAAACTTGATAATTTCATTCCAGTGCCACTCATTTTGGAGGAAATATGATTTTTTTTGTTCTTTGTGGTTGAGTTTAATTTTTCTTGTTTGTTTGCTTGGTACATAGGCTGATTCCATGATTGGTTTTTGTGAAGCATTCTGCGGTTATATGGTATCCTGGCATTTATATTGTAAAAAATATATTGCTTTGTGTAGAGACCCAAGTAAAAAAGGTGGCTCTGAGTTTAAAAATTTTTTTCTTTAGGATTTACTCATTTTAATTTTATGTGTATGTGTGTTTTGTGTACATGTATGTCTGTGTACTATGTGTGTGCAGTGCTCACAGAGGTCACAAGAGGGCATCGGATCCCTCACAGAGTTACAGATGGTTGTGAGCCACCATGTGGGTGCTGGAAGTTGAGTCCTGTGCTTCTGGAAGAGCTGGTAGTGCTCTGATTCATTGAGCTATCTCTATAGCTTCCATTTTTAATTTTGAGGTGTTTTAAGAATGTTTCCTACTGATTTCCATGGTGGCTGATAATTTACAGTCCTGCTCACAGTGTGCACTGATTACTTCCCCTCACAGCCTCACCAGGATTTGTAAGTTCTTGTCTTCTTGATGACAGTCATTTGGAATGAGAAGAAATCTCAGTGTAGTGTGGATTTGCAGTTCCAGGATAGTTACATTTTTTTAGTGTATTTATTGTTCACTTGTATTTTTTTTTATTTTAAGTGTCTGTTCATTTCTTCATTTATTTAATAGATCACTTGTTCTTTAGTGTTTAATTTTTCAGTTTTGATATTTTGGATGCTAATTCTTTGCTTAGGTAAAACTGGCAAAGGATGATTTGAAGCCTGTAGGCTGTTCTGGCACTCTGATAACTGTTTCCTTTATTGTGCAGAAGCTTTCTAATTTCACATGACCTCACTGGTCAAGTCTTGTCATTAATCTCATGCTATGAAAGTCCTGTTCGGAAAGTCTTCATCTATACCTGTATCTTGTGTTTTCCTCTAGGGGTATACAAGCTTCAGCTCTTACATGAAGGTCTTTCTTTGACCATTTTGAACTGATTTTTGTATAAATTGAGAGATAGGGGTTTAGTTTCAGTGCCCTCCATGCAGAGATCCAATTTTCCTAGCACCATTTGTTGAAAATGGACTTTTTTTTTTTACAATGTATAAAAATCAAATAGTTGTAGCTACGTAAATGTATTTCTAGGCCCTCTATTTCATTCTCTCTCGTTAGTCTATGAGTCTGTGTTTGTGCCAGTATCATGCTGATTTTGTTACTATGGCTCTATGATACAGTTTGAGATTGGGTACTTTAATACTTCCAACATGCTTCTTTGCTTAAGGCCATTCAGGATCTTCAACTTTCAGAATTATTGGACGATTTCTAGGTGATTTTGGTGATGACTGCACTGACTTTGTAGAAGGAATTTTGTATATAGCCATTTTCACAAGACTACTTTTGCTGATGTCTTTCTGCCTTCTAGTATCTTCAATTCAGCTTTTCAGTGTTTTACAATGTGCTCCTATGTAAATCCTAACACAGTCTTGGTGGGTGCCTCTAATGTCCTGCTGACAGATCATTCAGACAAAAAACAAAACAAAACAGCAACAATGAAACAAGAGAGTTAAGTAGCAGTAGAGATGAGGTGGACTTAGCGGACATCTATTGAATATTCCACCTAAGAGCCACAGAGTGCTCATTCTTCTCAGTAACAGTGAAACTTTGTCCAAAATATTCCATATTTTAGGACATGATGTAAGCTTTAATAAACACAGAGAAAAACTAGGTGTTTTATCAGATCATAATGGGATAAAATTAGGTTTCATTAGCAAGAGAAGCTACAGAAAATATATAGACACTCTGAGATTAATAATATACCTTTTGAATGATCAGTGGGTCACTGAAGAAAAAAATGAGGAAAATTAAAACAATTATGGAATCAACTGAAAATAAAAACACAGCATGTAAGAATCTGTGGACTACAGTGAAGACAATTCTAAAAATGAAGATTATGAGTCAAATGCTTATATTAAAAAATCATAGTGGGAAGAGAGGGAAGACAAGAGAGGGAAATGAGAATAAATGTCTTTCAAATACAATGATATACATGAATGATGCTAGAGAGCTGAATGTTTTGCATGCTACCTAAAAGTTCATCGAAAATCAGAGAGATCTCAAATAATCTAATTACACACCTCAAAGTCAATCTCAAATTACCAGAAAGAAAAAAAAATGATAAAGATCAGAGTTGAGATTAATGAAATGGAAGCTAAAAGAACAATACAGAGGATCACTGAAGCGAAGAGTTGGCTCTTCAAAAGGGCAAGCGAAGACTGACAAACCCTTAGCCAAACTAACCAAAAGAAAGAAACAGAAGACCCAAATTAACAAAATCAGGGATTAAAAAACAAATATGGCATTGAATCAGAGGCCCCTGAAATCCAGAAGGCTGCTAGGGAATATTCTGAAAACTTGTGATCCAGTATGTTGGGAATTCTAAAATAAACTGCTACATTTCTAGACACAGATGACTTTGCAAAATTAAATCAAGAAGATACTAATGTACCCAGAAAGAGGGGTGGGGGAGAAGTAAAAAAACAAAACAACAAAAAACCTTCCAACAACAAAAAAAGACCACGACTAGGTGGATCCAATACAGAATTTTGACTTTTCCCATACCTTAAAGAACTCCTCATTGTTAATATTCTGATCCATCCCTTGAAATCCTGCCCCTTGAGGCTGCCCTGAGTCCTGATGTAAAAGCCTCATTTTAAGGAGAAAACCCTCCCCTTCCTCTCCCTCTTCAGGTCTCTTTCTTCCCTGCCATGACCTCTACTTCTCCTCTCTTCTCTTCCTCTCTCCCTTCTGTCTTTCTGTCTCTTTATCTCTATATTATAATAAACTCCTTCCATGTGGATGCAGTGCCTGGGCTGTGAATGAATGTCCATGGCTGCCATGTCTACATGGTGTGTCTCCCCTGCCACCCACTGCTGCATCTGCCCAGCATGTCAGCATGTTTCCCTGCACACATGCGTGGGATACACACCGAGGTCCCCCACATGCCATATCATAACACTCATACTATTCCAGAGAACAAAAAGAGGGAGCCCCAGACACATTTCATAAAGATAAATATGAAGCCTTGACACACAAATCCAGAAAGGAAAAAAAAAAAAAGAAAGAAAAGAAAATGAAAATCACAGGCCAGTATCCTTAATCTTAATCTATGCAAAGATACCCAATACAATACTCGAAAACTGAATCCAATAACTTATTGAAAGGACCATTCATTGTGCACATGGTTAAATTGAATTCATTTCAGGGATACAAGGACGCCTAAGCACACATAAATCAATTACCTAATTTAGCGCATAAACAGGGCAAAGACAAAAGGTCAGGTGCTTGTCTCTGTATGGATACAAAACATCTCTGACAAAATGCAGCACCCTCTCATGATAGGGGCCTCGAAAAATAAGAAATATAAGGATTATATTACATGCCCATAGTTAACATACTGACTGAGGAAGGACTGAAGGTGTTTCCTTTAAAATCAAGGAGACAAGGTTGTCTGCTACTGTCACCCTTGTTCAGAATAGTAAAATCATTCTTAAACTATCTGCCAGAGGAATACGGTGATAGAAACCAAGCCGGGGCGTGGGTGGGAAAGGAAGGAGTCATAAGTGTCACTGTTTTCAGGTGAGACGGTTCTAGTCTGAAAAGACCCTACAGATTCTCCTGGAAGACTCTTAGATCTGGTAAACACATTCAACAACGCAGCAGGGCCACTCACAGATGAGTGGTTCACCGAGAATGGCTCTCAGTTGTGGAGGGTTTCTGTGTCTGAGTTTAAGTCCCCTCAGAGAGGGAGGTTTACAGGCAATGACTGGTGTAAGGACACAAAAGCCCCAGCCTTCCACCTTGATTGGGTGAAAATCTGAAAGGTCATTCAAGCTCTCAGATCTAATGCGGGACCAGCTGACTGAGGCCTCAAAGACGACGGCTTTGAGCACATGCTTCTCTTCTGTCCTGAGGCTTCCGGGTGGCTTCCTTCTGAACAGGACTTCCTGTTTGACTTTTCAAATGTAGTTCTCCAACGCAAGATCTGTTTCTAGAGAACCACGTCACAATTCTATTTCATTAAGCCAGTGTAGTCGTCTTTCTGTTAATGGAGCCCATGCAGTCCCCTGAGACGGTACAGTTTCAGACAGGCTCCTGAGAACGGAGCTCCTCATGGGCATTCTGCCAATCCCAGGTGTCTGGACCATTCTTATTTTCACAAAATAGCCTTTTAGGTACAAAGAACCAGGTATCTTGAGGAGTGGGTTACAGTATTGTTATCTCTGCTTCTGCGAGCTCACAAAGAAAAGCTAAATGAAGTATCAAATGAGGAGACAGGTGAAATCTTAGGGCAGTTTCTTAGACTTGGCCTCACACGGGAGAAAGACTCTACACCTATGAACACTGTTTATAGCCCTGACATACTTTGTCACAGTCCATTCTGCTGTCTAATTCTTTTCAAGCAGTTCAAATTGATGTTTTAAAATATTTTAAAATTTATGTGTATCGGTGTTTTGCCTGTATGTATGCCAGGAGATGGTATTGAATTATGTGGAATACTTACTATGAGCTACCATGTGGGTGCTGGGAATCAAACTCAGGGTCTCTGGAAAAGCAGCAAGTGCTCTTAACCACTGAGCCATCTCTCTAGTCCGCTCTCTGTTTGCATGTTTGTTTTTAACGTTTAAGAATTGCTTTCTCTTTAGTCATAAGAACTTCCTCCCCCTTCAATGTTTAATACATAGAGAATTTATTTTAATTCTCACATTGGAAAAATTCAAAGGCAAATTACATGGAAAACAATCACACTCTACTTTAGATAACACCACACCAACTATGTAACACAGTCAAGACTGGTTTCATGGGTCTCCTAGTTAGCTTCAGCTGCTAACATGACATCATCCAGAATCATCTGAGGGGTTCCAATTAGAGGATCTTAACAGACTGGCCTATGATCACATGTGGGGGGGGGGCGTTTTCTCAGTGATGTAGGAGGGGACATCTCACTGTGCTCAGTACCGTTCCTGGACTGGGGTTCCTGAGCTACATAAGAAAGCTAGCTAAGCATACTCAGGGAACAAGCCAGAAAGCACTGTTCCCCCAGCCCACGCCACAGCTTCTGCTTCATGTTTCTGTTTCCCTGGAGTTCCTGTCCGAGCTCCTGCCTTGCCTTCCTTCTGAGATAACCTCTAAGATGAAATAAACCCTTTCCTCCCAGAGATGATTTTGGTCACAACAACAAAAAGAAAACCAGGGAAATTACCAGAGTCAATTTTAGTATAAACAATTTTAAACAAGAGCTTTGTTTTCTTTTAACTGCTTCCAGTACCTGACCACAATTTAAAGATACTACATTTCAGTGGCCAGGGGGATGGCTCAGTGACTAGAGGTTCTAGCCACCAAGTCTGCTGATGTGAATTTGATCTCCAGGATACACAGGATGGAAGGAGAGAACTAACTCTCAGAAGTTGACCTCCGACCTCCACACACAGGTTATGTCACCCTCCCACAATAGATAAAATGTAATAAAAAATTTAAATAATAAATAAATAAATAAATAAATAAATAAATAAACTTTGCATTTCATTTGCATTTTGGCCCATTTTCATGTCCACTGAAAAAAACAGTGTGGTCACTTCAAAAATGATGCCCCCATTATAAAATAAAATTCATTTCCCAAGTGTTTCAAATTCAGAGTGAGTATAGTCAATTCAACATTGCCAACATTTTTAAAATTTAAATCTGATAAAAATAAATTGTGTCAGGAATAGTCAACTAAAGTCAGTATTTCCAGGAAGCTTAAAATCTGAAAATATTATTGATATCAAATAAAATTATTTTAGTGCATTCTTCTATGTATTTTTAGTCTTAAGATAACTAAAAACAAAAATACTGTATATGAAATACTTTTAAGAAGTACATGCAAAAACTTAAGGATTCTTACAAATTTGTTAGACGCTTGCTAAACCAAGGGACTGGCTGAAAGGAACTTGTCTGATATGTTGATATGAATGAATCTTTGTGTGTGTATTCATGTGCTTTCCTTTCTTGTTTCCCTTTAATTCCTGTTTTCTTCTTTTCAGTCTTTTTCACTACGTTACATGGATTCAACCAGCTAAAGACTAGCTCTGTCCTTGTTGGGGGAATGGTAGTCAACATAGAAGTGGAATGAAAAGGAAAGGAAATAAGGGTGTGATAGAAGTAAAAGGTCAGACAGATCAGTGCTCCTTGGAGATCCTCACCTACGTGTTTATTGTGTACATAAGCCTTCCAGTGTTCCTTTTCTGTTGTGAGATCCCTTATTTCCTGGGTTAAGGACTCATGAAGATGGTTAAGGCTGTATTTTCTATTGTACTGAATCCAAATCTTAACACTTAGTTATCATGTGCTCTTGAACAAGTTTTATTAATGCATCTGCAGCTTGGTTTATAGGGAGAGGTGACGCAGGCATGGCAGAGTTCTGAGATAGGGACATAGACATATAACACACCTAGACATTAATGACTCATTCACACTTACGTTTGATGAATATGTAACAAGCACTTTTTATTAACCCAAAATTGATATGTGTAGGACTCATTTCCTCTCATAATGATTGAAAGAAAGAAGAAATGAGGGAACTAAAGTTCTTAAAGTTATCAACAAGTTCTGGGTTTGGCAGTGTGTATAGAAATGCCCTGAGAAGCTAAAGCTGACTGCACATTAGTTCTGTTCACCAGCAAACACTAGAAGAATAAAAAGAAAATATTTAATAGGTTCCATCGAGTAAACAAGAAAGCAAAGATAACATTTCTAAAAAAGGAAGGAGGAAAGTTGAAAAAATGGGAATAGTAAGGAGATAAAAATATTAGAAATAAGAGAACATGGTGCAGAGATGTGTTGCATTCTTTTATGTTGCATTTGTTTAACTCTGTGAAGCTGTGTTACTTTGCCTGTCTAACACACCTGATTGGTCTAATAAAGAGCTGAACGGCCAATAGCCAGGCAGGAGAAAGGATAGACAGGGCTGTCACGCAGAGAGAATAAATAGAAGGAGAAATCTGGGAAGAGAGGATTGAGGAGCAAGAGCAAGGAGAGGAGGACACTAGGGACCAGCCACCCTGTCACCCAGCCACTCAGCCACCCAGCCACCCAGCCAGCCACAGAGTAAGATATATAGAAATAAGAAAAGAAAAAGCCCAGAGGCAAAAGGTAGATATGATAAATTAAGTTAAGAAAAGCTGGCTAGAAACAAGCCAAGCTAAGGCTGGGCTTTCATAAGTAAGAATAAGCCTACATGTGATTTATTTGGGAGCTGGGTGGTGGGCCCCCCCAAAGAGCCAAAGAGCAAAGGGTAAAAAGAGTAAGAAAAAAAACCCCCACCTACACTGCCTCCAGAATGTCCACATCATGAAGTTACTGAACCAAGTCTGGAATAGCTCTTCCCAGGCATACTAATTAAACAGTAAGTACATTTCTAATACTGGCTTGCTTAGTTGGAAAGGTTTTTATTTATACTTGTGGACAAATTATTCCTTTCTGAAACAGCTGAGAAGTGATCAGTAAAAAAGTGGAAACAGTTAATCCATTCCCAAGATTTACATTATTATTTATGTGTGTACTGTGTGTGTGTGTGTGTGTGTGTGTGTGTGTGTGTGTGTTAGTTTGTGCACATGCCTGCAGGTGCTGGCAGAGGCCAGAAGAGGGCATCAGATACCTTGGAGCTGGAGAAAGTTGTGAACCACATGATACAGGTGCTGTGAATAGAACTCAGATCCTCTGGAAGAGCAGTACATACTCATAACTGCTGAATCATCTGTCCAGCCCCATAACATTTTATCTTTAAACTCCCAAGAAAGATCTGGATTATTTATATTTTATTATTGAAAAATTATCTGAAAGGTTTATAAATTCACTTAAAGTACACTGTAATGTAAGAATATATTATCATAACACATTGTTGCCTGCAGATCTTACACTTACTAAAATTTTTCATTTTTATAAAAATGTGTGTGTGTGTGCGCGCGTGCACGTGTGTGTGCGCGCGTGCACGTGTGTGTGTGTATGTGTGTGTGTGTGTGTGTGTGTGTGTGTGCCTGCATGCATGAGCACACATGTGCATGTGTGCAGTTGCCTGTGGAAGCCAGAAGAGGGCATTGGATCCTCTGGAATTGGAATTATAAGCAGTTGTGAGCCACCTAGTGTGGGTGTTGGGGAGCTGAACTGGGGCCCTCTGGGAGAGCAGCAAGTACTCTGACTGCTGAACTGTCTTTCCAACCCCAAACTGTTTTATTCAATTGACTTTCACTTAATGAATTTAGTGGATTAATAAGCGCCTCTAATTGCCTTTGAAGAGTATGAACCCTATAGATTTCTGAGGGCTGGTGTTTTGTATACCGTTCAGTATCAAAGTACCCACTTTGAATTATAACCTTGAATGTTCTAGGTTACGCCAGTTGTCTTCGTTACCGTAATTACATAACTCAAATATTTGTGCAAATCAATGAAGCATGGATTGGGTCAAACAATAGGTATTTACTTATACTGACATTAAATGAAATGTTTTGGAGTGACTTTAAAAAGAAACAGCTTAAAAATGATGTCACATTACTCTTGTCACAGCATTTAGAATAGACTGCAACCATGGTGACTACAGAGGATTTCACACACATTTTACTTCATTAGAGTTTTTAAATACTTTTGAAAAAAACCTGAAACTGGAAATCTGAGTCAAAATCTGTGGCTTATGTGACAAAGCTAGGTTACATGCCCACCAGACATGCACGCTCAAGGGAGTTGGTATTTTTGTTTGTTCCATTTTGTTTGTCTTGGTACTTCTGTACATATGTATCCATGTGAACACCAAAGCTCATTTGCTTCAGAAGGAGAAACGAAATCACCTCTTTTGCTTCTGACTCTGAAGATGAGCGGGAACTCTGGCTGATCAGAAATGTTCTGACAGCCATACTTGAGAATTACCCATGAAGACAGAGTGTGGCCAGGGCATTTTCTGTGTTGGCAACTCTTGCGACGTATAACCTTTCCCCATGATTATAATAGAATGTGTTAGTTATTTCCTGGATTATTTGTGGATTCTAAAGCCTTTCCACCACACATGTAACTAATTTATCCCCATTTTACCAGCAGTTGATTTGTGATTAGCTGCCTTTAAGAATAATGCATTGGGCCTCTGCTTTGCTTTGGAACACACAACAGTCACTCTGCCTATGTAAGGAAAAGGAAGTCCACTACAGACCACCTCCTAAGTTGCCACTGAACTTCAAAAGGCTTGCCTGATTTAGGGTATACATACATACATACATACATACAGACTTACGTGTGTGTGTGTGTATGTGTGTGTGTGTGTGTGTGTGTAATTTTACCTAGTTATCTCATCAAAAAGCAGATAGCATTTCCAATATGGGGGTGAATCATTTGGACACCCATTGGCTTCTGGCAGCCTGGCATATGTTACATGCCATTCAGAAGGTTAATAGCAAGCACGTGGGTGCCATTTGTTCTGAAAGTCAGGGCACTCAGTTATTAAACACACCGCAATACATACTTAACCAATTATAGTATTACTACAAAAGCTGACTTCCGGAAGACGGCTACCTCACAGATTTTACAGCCAAATCTGTGGTGGGGGCATTACCAAACCTGGAGTGTCTGCAGCAGGATTTAACTCCCAGTTCACCAGGCTGGGAAAAGATTTATCAAGTGTTTCTGTTAATGGAGAATGAACCCCCACATGGCCCAAACTCAGTCACTTTGGAAAGTTGGTATGCTCGAAAACTGGCATTTAGCATTTTATCAGGTTATATTTTTTCAAGAAATATAACAGTTTTTGTCTTAATTGGGGGCCTACATTGTACCTGGCATGCAACTATTTCTTATGACTCTTTTCTTTTTGTATGTGTGCAAGAGGACAATGTATTATTAAATGCCTTCTTTAAAAGATGTCCTGCAAATATTTATAATGATTCGTACAAAACTGTCCCTTCAGAAAGAAAAAAAAAATAAAGTACTGATGTTGCCGGGGAGTTAGTGGCATATACCTTTAATCCCAGCCCTCAGAAGGCAGACGCAGGTGGATCTCTGTGAGTTCAAGACCAGCCTAGTCTACAAAGGAGTTCCGGGACAGCCAGGGCTGTTACACAGAGAAACCATGTCCTCCAAAAACAAACAAACAAACAAATGTCAGGGGACACTTCACACTCTGTCAGTACTGTGGGAGGCTGCTGTAGCAAGGCAAACTTTGGGTAGAGAAGCCAAAATTAGGAGCTGCAAAATCATCCTTCAAAGACTTAAGGCTGCCTTGAAACAAACAAGTATGCCAACTGGCAATAAAAAGTATTGGGGTCCATTTTCATATATAAGGGCGCTGTGCTGACAGGCATGCCATGGCATTATCTTCACAAAAGCAGCCAACATAAAAGAGTATTCCTTAGCCAGAGCAAGCAAGGTCTGGCTCCTGAAGACGTACTAGAGGATAGATTTTGCTCTTTGATTTACTAGCACACCACACACACTCAGTAAATATACAGCATCCCACCAAACTGACCAGCAGTTCTGCCTAAGGGTTAAGAACATGGACTCTGAAGACAAATTTCTGCTGCGTGAAGTGGCTTTCCACTTCCGACACCTGAAATTTTTCTGTGCTTCAGTTTTCTTAACTGCAAAATGGGCGGAGACATTGTGTGCATGCACTGTGCATTGCAGGTGGAGGTGTGGAGTCCACAGACTGAAGTGCATAGGGTGAACCTGATGTGGACCGTGTGCTGAATGCACATTAGTCACTATCATCTGCATTGGCTGCTTCCCTCTGCTGGAACCTGGCTGTGAAGTCTTTCTGGGCAGTGGCCCCACAGTGTGCTTTGTATTCTCAGGAAATTGTGTGTGTATGCTAAGGAGTTTTGCTTTTAATTGGAGAAGCCTCCTGTGTGTGTTTTCTCTCCCACCCTGGCATTTGGTGGTAAGTGTGCTGTGGGAGGGATTAGCAGGTCAGAGGGATGGCAGAAGCAGGCTGACAGCTTGAGGCCCACAGTGAAAAGTTTTCTGTCTTCCTCCTCTGCAGGCCTGCTGTGAGGCACAGAATGAATAAAGGGAGGACAGTGGCCTCTGGGTTGAGATCAAATGCGTGGGAACGTGTGAGGTAATGTGAGAAAGAGAAAGGAGAGATTTGGTTGTTAAAAACCTGTAAGGGAATTTTAGAGACATTACATCTATTGATTTCTAATCTAGCCCTGGGGACCAATTAATGTTGGAGAGAATTCCCAGGAAGTTTGTGGTTAACAGATCCTCATGGAAATCAGACAAATAGAGTCAGAGTTCTAATGAAGTCCCAGGCCTCTGGAGCACGTTACATGGTCCCCCATGATTCTGTAGTCTTTATATTAGCCGCACTTCTATTACCTCATTATTATTGTACATAATTATGATAATGGCTGTCATGCTGACATTTTGGGATTATGACTTATTCATCTGTACTCACGTAATACCTTGCAAATGGGTATATAATGGGCAGATAATGAATACTTGAAAAAGGAATACAAGAATACAGAGAAGAGAGGAGAGAATAAGAAAGAGAAGGCGAGGGGGGAAGGGAAGGGAAGGGAGCAATAGGGGGAGAAAGGAGGGAGATGAGAAGAAAGGGGAAGGGAAGGGAGAGAAGAGGGGAAAGGAGCAGAGAAACTCAGGAGCAAAGGGGAAGCAGGAAAATATCGTGAAGAGGATGGGCAGATTTAAGGAAGGGAGTACAGAAGAGAATGGCAGAGACATCCAGACCAGCCCGTATTTTCAGAGTTGTGGCAAATGCCAGGAAGGTCCCGTCTTAAAGATTCCTACAAAATGGATATACTCTTTCTTCATTACACGTCCCAAAGTAACAGAACTATTTGAACAGAGATGCCAGGAAACCCACAGCTCATCATGGCATCTAATCATTACCCTGGAAGACTGAGTTTTCAGGATCTAATGCATGTTAAAGAGGAGATTATCTGATGAGATTTAGCCAGCATCGACATTTAGGAAGCCATGTTTGCTAGTAGGAAAGACAGAAGTTGAAATTCTCCAGCACTGAGAGCCGTATAATAGAAATGTCGTGGTATTATTCATTGCATGCTTCTGAAGCACAAATGGGAACTTTTCATCTATTTCTAACTCCCTGGCAGATTATAAGAAGAACAAACCGTTGCGCTTTTGCCAAGGCAGAGCACCTTTCACACTTTTCTCAGTCTCTCGAGGTTGGTGAATTGCTTATTGGTTCAGTAGTTTGCTTGCCAGAAGGAGGCACTGTAATGAGACTTTGGAAGCCTAATGTGAAAAATCTCATGGATTTGGAAGCAAACGTACTCTCGGCTTTTTGAAGACACGTTGACTCCAGTTCCAGGATTGGCTCAGCACGGTGCCGCTCTCATCCACATGGCTAGTGTCTTAGCTCAGCTTACAAGGCTCAGGCAGTAGCAGCCACTTTCCAGTGCTGTTCCTGCTGGTGCCCAAAGCCACCTGACAAAAGAGGTTTGACAATGTTAGCTATCTGCTAGAGATAAAATGGGAGGGGGAGAGAAAACCCAATTTCTTTGTAGGTGTTAATTCAAGGAAGATGTGGAGGTGTTATTGACAAAGGAAACCATGCCACTCAGTCTTAATGTTGGGGCAGTGCAGATATCTACTTTATTTTTTAGGTTGGCTGAGCAAATGTGAAAAGGGTTCAGAAACACATAACATTCATAGATACACACTTAATGTCTAATGAAGATGGCTGGTTTAGGTTAACCCACTTTCATTCAAAAATATTTTGAACACATAAAAAATACTTCAATAAACTCTTACTAATGCTTGCCTTTCTTGAGGTTGTGAACACAAATACACATGTACAACTCCCTTCCCTTCATTTTTTGTTCAAAAGTGGGGACCACACCCAAGATCTCATGCTTTCCAGGCAAGCACCCTGCTGCTGAGCCACACTCCAGGCCTTCCTTCCCTAAGTAGAAATTTCTCACTCCATGCCCTGCTATGTGCTATGGCAGTGGCATGTGGATAATCCTCCCATTCCCCCCAGCAGTGCCCACCACTACTGCAAACCTTCTCTTTACAAATAAGCATTCCTCTCAGGATCTTTTGTAGTACTGGCTTAGTGCTCATAAATTTCTTGAGTATGTTTTCAATATAGAAGCATGTCCTTTCTCCTTTGATTATGACTGATAGTTTTGCTGGGTATAGTATTCTAGCTGGCATCTGTGGTCTTTTATAACTTGTACAACATGAATCCAATCCCTCTGGCTTTCATGGCTTTTTTGATGAAGCCTGCCTTTGTATATGAGCTGTTCTTTCTCTTTTACTGCATACAGGATCCTTTCTTTTTTCTGTACACGAGTGTTTTGACTATTATATGATGCAAAGAGTTTCTTTTATGGTCTTGTCTATTCAGTGTTAATATATGTCTCTTGTATCTTGATAGGCATCTCTTTCCTTAGATTAGGAAAGATTTTTTTCTATGATTTTGATGAAGATGTTTTCTGTGCCTTTGACCTGAGTTTCTGTGCCTTTGACTGGAGTTTCTGCTCCATCATCTATACCTGTTATCCATATGTTTGGTCTTTTTGTAGTGCCCCAGAATTCCTGCATATTCCAATCCATTATTTTGGATTTGATAGTTCCATCAACTGAGTAATCCAATTCCTCTATTTTGTTTTCCAGACCCAATATATTCCAGACCCAATAGAATCTATTGGTGAGGATTTCTTCTGAATTTTTTTGTTTGAATTCCTCAATTTTCCATTTATTTCATTTTGACTTTTTCCTGAGATTTTCTTTATTAAATTCTGTTATCATATATTGAATTGCTTTTTAATATTTTATTATGTCATTCATCTGTTTGTGTTTTCAAGCTCTTCATTCTAGCATTTATTTATATCCTCATTTGAGTTCTATGATCACATTTATTATTGCTAATTATTTTTAAATATATTTTAATTAAAAGGTAATTACATAACCTCCCTTCCCTTTTCTTTCTTCCTTTAAACTCTTTCTAGGTTCTCTCACACACCTCAAATATTGATTGTTTCTTTATCTCTGATTATGATTGTTACACAACACACACTCACATCTATATATTCATAAATATATAGATATAACTTGCTAACTATATTTTTATTGTCTGCATGTATGTGATTATAGGGTTCGCCACTTTGTATTGGGTAACCAGTAATGGGGCTTATCTCTCAGAGAGGCAATCATTGGTTGCCTGGGATGCTTTGTCTGGGGACTAGACCCCATGAGAATTTCCTTCTTCAGTGTTAGCATGCCTATTGATATTATTATTGTCATATTTTGTTTAGGGAGCCATTAGTAGAGACGCTATATAACTGCAGACTCCCATGTCATCTGGTTCTTATAATCTTCCTGCCCCTTTTTCATGATGTTCCCCCAGTCTTAGGTAGAGGGGCTATGTTGTAGATGTATTTATCGCTTCCATAATCTGCATCTTATCCCAGTTGTGGTTTTCTGTGATGATCTCCATTTGCTGTGAAGAGAAGCTTCTTTGATAAGAGATGAGAGCTACACTCTACTGTGAGTATAAAGATGCATTTCAGAATACAGTTAGGAATTATGCTCACCTACTGAACTGGCAATGGTAGGTTCTCTTCTAAGGCCCAAAGCCTCACTTGCAACAGGTAGTTGGCTAGGTTTCAGTACCAGACATGGTTTCCTTCTTATTGAGGGGGTCTTAAGTCCAATTAGACATCTGTTGGTTACCACCAAAATATGAATGCCACTATTTTACCTTTGGGATATCTTGCCATGGTGGTCATTGCTATGGTTCATAGACGTCACAGGTGGATAGGACTATTGACTGCATCCCTCCCTTGGCATCTCGACTATTGCTTTCTAATACTATTGGAAGCTAGATCACATGAAGGAAGCTTTCATGTTAGATCTACTTAGAAACATCTGTGTCCTGTGCTCTGTGTGATGTCTTCAGCAATATAGACTTACCTTCAACCTTTGAGAGGCAACCAAGGAGGCAATAATCTGTGTTGTTTCAGAAGTCAATTGGATTACCCTAAACAATAACCTGAATAGGTGTTCCTTATATCTAATACTGGGATTTTTGTTATATAGTCTATAGCTCTTGTGGGGAGCACTGTTAGCCCAAGAGGTATAATTTTGTTTAAGTGTGTGTGTGTGTGTGTGTGTGTGTGTGTGTGTGTGTGTGTGTATACATACTCAAGTTTAGGTCTTCTGTTTTATTCTGTTGTTCTAAGTACCTGTTTTTGTGCCAATACATGTTTTTTTTTGTTATTACTATAGCTCTATAATATATCTTGAAATCTGGAATGGACATTTCTCCAATATTCTTTATCCTAAGAATTGCTTTGACTCTCTTAAGTCTTTTCTGGTTCTATATAAATTTTAAGATTTTATTTTTCTATTTCTGTGTGGAATGTTGTTGGTATTTGGATTGAGATTGCGTTGACTCTGTAAATTGCTTTTAGTAGGACGGTCATTTTTGTGTTAATTCTACTGTTCCATGAACATGGGATTTCTTTCCATTTTCTAGATTTTTCTCCAGAGATTTGAAGTTTTCATCACAGAGATCTTTTAGCTCCTTGGTTAGGGTTCTTCCAAGATATCCTATTGTCTTTGATGCTCTTGTAGACAGGACTATGTCCATAGCCTCTTTCTCATGTGTTTGTTGTTGGTGTATAGAAAGGCTGCTGAATTTTGTAAGTTGATTTTGTATACTCCCACATTGCTGAAGTTGTCGGCCATTTCTAGAAGTTTTCTAGTGGAATTTTGGGGATCTTTTATGTATAATATTATCTCATCTGCAACCAGAAAAATTTGACTTTTTATTTTCCTATTTGTATCCCTTTAATTTCCTTCTTGCTCCCGCTAGTGCTTTGAGCATTGTGTCAAAGAGGAGTGAGGACATGGGTAGCCCCATCTCAGTTCTGATTTTAATTGGGTTACTTAAAGATTTTCTTCATTTAGGGTGATATTGGCTGTGGGTTTGTCAGACATAACCTTTCTTATGTTAAATTATTTTAAATTATTGAATTATGTTATATTATTGTTCTTACAAGTCAAACTCTCCCTAAGACTTTTATAATGAAAGCATCTTAGATTTGTCTAAAGCTTTTTCTGCATATCCTGAGATATTCACATGATTTTTGTCTTTAGGTCCATTTATATCTCATTATATTTATTGACTTCTATATGTTGAAACATCCCTGCATTTTGGGATAAAACCAACTTGATTGTGGTGGATAATCTTCTTAGTATGTACATCAGGGTTATTAGTTTAGTTTTTGGGGTATATCTTTACCTGATTTTGGTATTAGAGTAATACTGGCTTCATAGAATGAGTTTGGGAGTGATCCATTTCTATTTTTTTCAATATTTTAAGAAGGGTTGGTTGTAGATTTTTAAAAGTCTGGTAGAATTCTGATGAGAATCAGGGGGCCTTGGCTTTTCTTAGTCAGAAGGATTTTTATTATTGTTTCAAACTCTATTTGTTATGTATCTGTTAATATTATTGATCTCATCTTCATTTAACTTTGGTTGTTTGTGTGAGCTGAGAAATTTGTCCATTTCTTTTAGATTTCCCAACTTAATGGAGTACAGGTTTTTTAAGTTTCTTTGCTGTTTATTATAATGTTTCCTTGTTGATCATTGATTCCGTTAATTTGATTCATGTCTTTTTTTTGGGGGGGGGTTAGTTGGGCTGAGGGTCTGTCAGTCTCGTTTGTCATTCAAAGAGCCAGAGCTTTGATTCTATTTTATTAATTTCTTTTTTTTTTTTTTTTCCGAGACAGGGTTTCTCTGTGTAGCTTTGCGCCTTTCCTGGAACTCACTTGGTAGCCCAGGCTGGCCTTGAACTCACAGAGATCCACCTGCCTCTGCCTCCCGAGTGCTGGGATTAAAGGCGTGTGCCACCACCGCCCGGCCCTATTTTATTAATTTCTGCTTTGATTTTATTTCTTGCCATCTACCATATTTGGGTGTGGTTTGTTCTTGTTTTTTTTTTTTTCTAAATCTTGAGTTATATCATAACGTGTGCTCTTTCTGATCTTTAAATGTAGGCACCAAAACTATAAATTTCGTTTTAGCACTGCTTCTCACGTGTCCTGGAGGTTCCATGTGCTGTGTTTCCGTTTTCATTTAGTTGCAAGAACTTTTTTTGTTGTTCTGGTTTCTTCTTTCACCCGTTCACCCTTCAGTACTGAGCTGTTTGGTGCACATGTGACCAAGCACTCACTAGAGAGATTCGTTTGCCACCAGCTTTAAGTTTCATTGCACAATGATCGCATAGGGTGCATCAAATTTTTTCAATTTTTATAAATTTCTTACGTTTTTCTGTCCCAGGATGTATTATATGTCAGGGAGGCTACTAGGGGCTTCTGAGTAGAATGTGTATTCTTTTGTGTTTGGGTTGAATATTCTGTACACATCTGTTAGATGTATTTGATCTAAGATGGGATTTAATGCTGGTTTCTCTCTTTATTTTTTTGTCCAGATGACCTAACTTGGGAGGAAACGGAGGGTTGAAACCACCTATCGGGTTGGCCTTTATCTGTGTCTTTAATTGCAGTAGTATGCATTTTATGAAACTGAGTGCAACAGACTTTGGTGCATATTATGTTTGGTATTATAATATTTTCTTGATTAATTGTTCCCTTGATTAAAATGAAGTGCCCTTCTTGAAAGGGGGTGGAAGAATTAAGGATGAAGTATTTTCTGGCTAGTTTTAGTTTGAAGTCTGTTTTGTCAGATACTAGGCTGGCAATGCATGCTTACTTTCTGGCCCTGTTTGCTCAGAATACTTTCCCCCATCGTTTCCCTTTAAAATGGTGCCTATCATTAAAGGAAGATGAGTTTCTTGTAGACAGTAGACAGAGAGACTTTGTTCCTTAATCCATTCAGCTTGTCTGTATCTTTTTATTGGAGAGTTGGTATATAGATTACAGTCAATTTGTTGGTTTTTGGGGTTTTTTTTTTTTTGCTGGTTTTTGTTCTTAGTTGTGCTTTATATATCATTAATTATAGCTTAATTTGTTTTCTTTCTAGAGTGTCTTGACACTGCTTACTCTTCACTTCAGTTAGTTCTAAGTATTGCTTCCAGTAGTCTCTTTAGGATTTTTTTGTTGGGCATGAATTTTTTAGACTGTTTGTATCATTGAAAGTTGTTCTTTTCCCTTCCATTATGGCAGATAGTTTTTCTGGGTATAGAAGTCCAGCATGGCTGCCATGGTCTATCAGAATTTGGAGGACATTGTTCCAGACTCGTGAGGATTTCAAAGTTTCCACTGAGAAATAATATGTGTTTTGATGAGTTTTTCTTTATATGTGACTTACCACTTTCAATTTTTTTTCTTTTATATATTTAGTGCTTTAATGTTATGCCATGAGATTTTTTTTTTCTTTCTGGTCTCATCTATTTGATGTTCTCGTACCAGTATGAGTGTATCTTTTCTAATTTGAAGGAAGTTTTCTCCTATGATCTTGTTGAATATCTGACTGATGCCACTGATCTAGGATTATTCTCTCTCATCTATGCCTGTGATTCAAGGGTTTGGTCTTTGAATTGTATCCTACATTTTCTGCGTGTTCCTTTTTTTTTTTTTTTTCATGGTCTTTGCTTGTCTTGCCTAATTTCTCCTCTTCATCTTTGATTCCTGATATGTTGTCTTTTACTCAGCCCATTCTCCTTGTAAGGTTTTCCCTTGAGTTTTCTAGTTGGATTATTGAGATTTTCAATTCCATCTTCATTTCAGCATAAGTTCTCTGTAATATTTTTATCTCTTTACTGAATTCTCATTCAAATACTGAATTGTCTTTATCACTTTGTTCAGTTCTATCTTTGTATTTTCTTTATAGCAATTTGTTTGTTAATATCCTCTTGAAATTAAATGAAGCATTCTTTTGTGTCTTCTTTAAACTCCCAGAATTCCTTGCTTATGATTGGTCTTTTTAAATTCTGTGTTCTGGTGTTCATCTAGGTAATTCTTATTAAAGAACATTTTTTATGGGACATTATTTCTAGTGGGTTTGATGAGAGACATGATGTCTCAGCTGTTCATATTGGCTTTGATTCTGAGATGTGACTTGTCAATGTGGACTTTTTTCTTGGTTGTATGTTTGATGTGAGAATCTGGTCTGCTTTAGATTGGGCTGCATGACCGGAGCTAGGTCAGATGAAGCTAGTGTATGAGCTACTTATTTAAACCAGGCAAACATGGCTCTAGAACCACTGGCCTGGAGCTAGGCCAATGGGTGTGGAGATGGCAATGGGAAGCCAGAAGGATGGGATAGGGAGGAGCGACTCACACCACCAGGCAAAGGAGACTCATGAAGAAAGTAGGTTCTAAGGTCTCAAGTTTTGTGGATATGGAAATGGTGGCAGGTAGGGGGAAGGATGGAGAGGGAAGGAGATTCTCTCCATGCAAAAGAAGTTCCTGAACAGAACAGGTCAGTGGGCTGCATGTCTGGTGCTGGGCTTATGGGAGTAAAGAGAGTGTCAGGTACAGTGAAGGGTGGGACTTTGCTACTATTTGGAATCATCATCTTGTCATCTAAGTTCCTCTTCTTTGGGGACATTACTATGGTAATACTAAATTTTGGTGGAGACTCGTTCCGATTATTCATGCTTGTTTATTTGTGATGGGACAACATCTGAAATTAGGTAGTTGGTACTGTTTCTTGGTATAGAAATCGTGTCTGTCTCTTGTTTAATGGGTGTTTGAGGTGCTGTTTCCTGTTACTCCAACTTGCCAGGTGGTTTACCAGCTGTGTGAGGCTTAGGGTTCAGTCTTTGGAAAGTCAGTATTGATATTCATGTGGGATTTCAGGAGAAGCCTTGGCTCATCTCTGGTTAGGTGAGGTTTCACAGGCCAGGATTATACATTCCATAGAATTATTAGATTCTTCCAGACATTCTTCAGGAGCCTGAGAGGGATGGTGCTCAGGACTTTCCCTCAGGCAATGGGTGCTTCTGGAGTTAGCGATGTAAGTCTGACATCTCTTCCTAGAAAGGAAGGGGTAGGCAGATGAGGGACACATGGTCCCCAGATGAGTCAGGAGTAGGTGGCGTGCCCCTCCTAGGAAAGGAGTGGTCCTTGAGAGTGGGGGATGGGTGTAATTGGTAGGTGAGTCTGATGTCTGCCTAGAGAAGGGACCGAGTGCATACAGCAGGGTTTGGTGGGGTTGAAGGGTGTGTCTAGTTTCCCAGACTAGGGATGGGGTCAAGCAGGGACTCTCAGCAAAGTGGATGAGGTTAGCACTGTGAGTTTGGGCTCTCTAACTGAAGGGGGAATGCAAGAAGAGCATAGACTGTGTTATTCTTTTAAACTATGTGCATCTTAAACAATGAGTGATCACTGTTTAGGAGGTTGGGTAAGAACAGTCATCTGTAGATGAATTGGTTGCAGAGTTTATGCATGGCTATGCTTCATATTCTTTCCTCATTCTGTCTCCCAAACATTGATGGAATGAACAAAGGTGTGTTATTAATATTTCTTAGTCTGTCACAAAGGCAGTGTCTCATCTCATGAGACTGGCATCCACACCTTCTACGGCAGCCTCTCCTCTCTTTCCACTCTCCCCACTTTCTTCTTACTCCATTATGTACAGGGCCTCTCACACATAGCTAGGCCCTCACACTCTTAGGTTTCTCACATACCATCTTACGCAGACCCATGTTGTTAGGATAGCATGTTTAGCTGCTTGCATCGCTTCCTTTCTCAAAGTGCAGAGATGCTACTTCACTGGGTTCAGACCTCTTCTAGGTATAACTGTAGAAATTTTAAAAACTTCAGAGATTTTATCAATCCATGTCACTGTGGTAGTTTGAACACAATCTGCCCCCATAATCCCACAGGGAGTGGCACTATTAGGAGGTGTGGCTTTGCTGGAGTAGGTATGGCCGTGTTGGAGGAAGAGTATCACTGTGGGGTGGGCTTTGAAGTTTTCTATGTTCAGGATACCACCCAATGTCTTAGTCGACTTCTTGTTGCCTGCCAGATGTAGGACTCTCAGCTGTTTCTCCAGGATCACATCTGCCTGCACGCTGCCATGCTCTGCATCTTGATGGTAATGGACTGAACCTCTGAAACTGTAAGAGAATCTCCTCAATTAATGTTTTCCTTATAAGAGTTGCCATGGTCATGGTGTCTCTTCAAAGCAATAGAAACCCTAACTAAGACAATATACAACACATTCTTTCCAATAGTTGTGTTACATCTAAGTACAGAAGACAAAAATAAACCTCTTTACCTGACTTATTCATTCCAAATCTCAGTTCCTATTCCTAATCCCATCTCTACCCTGAGACCCTGTTATATTTGATCTATCAGGGGAAAGGGGAGAATTCTAACTAGATATACTAGGTATAATGCAATATTCTCAATTGAAGATATTAGAGTGGACGTTCCTGTGTCAAAAATTTCACAGGAGGTCTGGAGCAATGGCTCAGCCAGTGTACTACTTGCCATACAAGCATTAGAACCTGAGTTTAAATCCTTGGTATCCAGGCAAAAAGCCAGGTGCAGCAGCATATTTCTGTAACCCCAACACTAAGGGACAGAGATAGGCAGATCCCAGGGTGTTGGTGGTCATCCGGCCTACCCAAACAGCAAGCTCCAGGCTCAGTAAGAGACTCTGTCTCAAAAAATAAAGTGGAGAGTAATAGAGGGAGGAAGGCACCAGATGTTGGCATAGGTATACACACACACACACACACACACACACACACACACACACACACACACAGGAACATATACATACAACCACAAATCTCATAGGAGAGATCCTAAAGTGTGTGATTACATCAAAGCATATAGTACTACATTGCTTTCCAGATATGGTATATGGTGCTCTGGTTTCTCTGAAATGAAATAGTACGATCACCACAGCAGAGGAATAGAGGTCCCTTTTCATACCACATCAGAGATAAAAATCGTGGTTTTGACCATGGAGACTGTGTAGAAGAGGTCCTAACCTTGGGCTCTTTATTGAATGCCACACTGTAGCATGTGTCAGAAGACAAGCAGCCACCTGCAACGAAAGTGAAGGTGAAAATCACAGCAATGGAAAGAGAACTGGTTTAAAAACCTAGGTATGACACCAGAAACCACATGCCAGAGGCAGAGGCAGGCATCATAAACTTGGAAGAACCCCAGGAGCAAGGTCCACTTTGTGGTTATGCACACCTAGGGTTCTGGCTTCCCTCATCCGTCTACCCTGTTAGCCTTGATGTTGGTGAAGCCATGCAGCTCTTCCCCACACCTCCCCACCCCCATTAGGCTCATGTGCTTTTGGTGTGTGGGTGGAATTCAGTGGAGGCTTGCCTCTTTTACCAGCCCGTATTGTTTTGGCTCAGCAGCCTGTGGCATCATAAAAGTCATTACTCAAACAACTGGTAGCTAAACCACAGGCATGGCCCGCTCGCGTTGCCAATTGGGAGAGGTGGTTGGGAATTTGAGTTGACATGGATTCTAAAGGAATTCTGCTGGGCGGAATAGGGTGTCTCAGATATACACCTCCAGTAGCATTGCGGCTTGGAAGTTGCCAGCATCATTCAGAAGGCAGTAGGCTCTAAGAGGAGTCTGAGGTCCCTCTGTGGTTCCTCTGACATTACTACAGGGTAGTTTTCAGGTAGCCATACTAATAAAGGAAAAAGACTCAAGATCCATGACAGATGGGTCCAACCTCCAGTCTGTGGGCTGCAAGTAGCTCAGGATCTATATGAATATGGCCCAACACAAAAACATAAATGTGTTTTAAAAATTCTGAGATTAATTTTACTTTTTTTTTGTAACTAGATTTCACAGTTCTGGAGCATGAATTTTGTAGATGAAAACTTTGAATTACAGTATCAAAAGGTGGACATGTCTACCTGAGAAGGTTGTCCAGTTTGTGTCAGTTTTCCAATGGCACATGTAGGGGCTGCAATGAAGTTGCAGGATGATGCTATGATGATGGTTTAAACCATATAAGAGGAATGTTTTTAAAAACTGATGTTTTTCTTTAATTTTTTGTTGTTTTTTTAATATGTACTTTTTACAACTGACTTTTCCCCTCACATTTCTGTGTCTTTCCTGTTGTTTTTTCAAAGTTATTTGCTGGTGGACTTTTCTGTCCCACCAGTCAGCTCTGTCCTATCTGCAGGCTCCCAGATAACACACAGAGACTTATTGTTAATTAAAAATGCTCAGCTGATAGTTTAGGCTTGTAACTAACTAGCTCTTACAACCGAAGTTAACCCATATTTCTTATCTACACTCTACCATGTGGTGGTACCTTTTTTCAGCACGGCATATTCATCTCCTGCTTTCTCTGCATCTGGCTGGTGATTCTGCCCTTCTTCTTCCCAGTGTCCTCTCAGTCTCACTCTCTTGCCTAACCTCTTCCTGCCTAGCTATTGGTCAGTCATCTCTTCATTAAACTAATGAAAGTAATACATATTCACAGTGTACAAAAGGATTATTTCACAGCAGTTATTTGTTTGTATTTATGTACATTACTACTTCAACATTACAAACATATCAGTTTTCATGAAATCTTATGGCCATGGTGATATTATCATCACTGTTTTATGACTGGAATTGACTGGAAATTTAACAAGTTGTAGCAATTGCATAAAATGTTGCATTGGAACTAGGAGCAGTTGGTGAGTTTTAACTGGAAATAGAGCAGATAAAAGCAACTAGATGTTTTTCTACAAGCAAATGTATCTGTAACTATTTACTTGTTTGATTTTTTTCCATAATAGAAATGAAATTGAATTTCATGAGAGGTGAAAGATGGCTGCCCTGAGAACTTTGCCCTGGTCTCCATGACGTTGAATGTGCGATTTGTTTTCCACATCTGTAGTTTTCATTAGCGTCTCTGCACAATGCTTCTTCAAGATGAGTGACATCACTTATATTTCCCCTTTCTGAAAATACATGTAAATAATTTTTTTGCTCTATGTATATACCAGTACAATAATTTAGTGGTGAAAATGTCAGCATTTTATACATATTTCCTTAGAACAGATCCACAGGTGTGAAATAAATTTGTCAATGGGCTAATCAGTATTTTTAAAACTATCAATGCAGTCGCTGAATAACTTTCCTGTATATTATAAAGATATTATGTATGAAATAATATGTCTATATGATATAATATATTATAATGATAATATGTGGATGTGATTCAGCTGTTATATTTTATAAGTTACAGGCATAATTACAGGCTTATAAAAATGCAAATGTTGCCAGTCCATTCAAGTTTAACTGATAGAATTAAATGGTGCATGGTATGAGAAACCCACCAAAATATTTCTTTGTAACTGAAGCCACAGAAAAAAATGTTATTTTTTTTAAAAAAGAACTTTAAATATATTCTTGATAAGTCCATTGGTTCTGGTTAGCCTCTACAGCACTAGGCTAAGACCTAACTTTATTTAAGTAAATATTTACAACATGCCGGTCAATAAATGTGTTAATTAGCAGCAGAAAATTAAACAAGGCTTTAGAAATGCTGGAACACAGACAACACCGTGTTTAGACTAAAGGACATATTTAACAAGAGGCAATTGTTAAGTACAGATTTAAATTAAACCATAGTAGTTATTCTCTAGCACTTTATAGTCACTTTTCCTGCATCTGCTAAACGTGACTCAAGCATAGACCATATAGGACCTTGAAACTGACTAGCCAAACCCAGCTGCAGTATATGATCCTCACAATTGCACATTGATGAACTGAAATAACAACAAAAAAGTAATCTTTAGGAAACTGCCTTCAACCATTCTATGAGTCATAGGCCTAGAGAAATTTGGAAACTAAGAGGATTCCACTCACTAAAATGTCAGAGACTTGACCAAGTTCATGGAATCTAGTCTTGTGGACGTTACTTCAGCTTACACAAGCCAGTAAAATAAAAATTGGTCATATCTTATATTATTTCAGTTGTAACCTCTAAACTCCTGTTTAAAAAGTTCACATCATAACAGATAAAATAGAAAATCAAGTCTGGAAATTATGATCGGCTCACACAGCTTAAGGTAGGTAGCAGTAATAATGACCAGTTGTCATTTTTCAGTAAGAGCTGTTGGGATGGTTTGTCGACACCTGTATTTTTAGGTTACTCAATATTACCATAATTTATTATGGTGTTGTTCTCTCTAATCCTTTCTGAGAGCTCAGACACACTCATCCTGCTAGTCTTCCTGCTTTGCACTCTAGCGTACTGACTAGCATCCAGTTCCTTGCTTCCTCTTCTGGAATCCTCCCAGGAAGGAAGATCTTCCTCAGCCTTCATATCATCAGATTTATATGTGGCTTTTGAGCATCACCACTAACCCCATTCTGCTCCAAGATGGCAGAGCATAGCTTCCACTCTCATAGATGCTGTTCAAGTACCTGATTCCCAGCTCTGTCTCAGCTCTCTTCTTTCAGCCCTAGTCTGTGGAGCCCTAAGATATTGTCCTTCTTAATATTTCTCAGACTTGGCATTAATCAGGGACAATGGGAGATATGATTTTTGGACTTCAAGTGGGTCTCTCTCTGGGAAATGGTTAAACCTAGATTATCAAGTATGTTACCTTATATAGTTATTTTTTGTGTGTGTGTGTGATCATTTAGCATCCACTGGCAGAACATTTCAAAAATGCAATCAATCTTCACTAACCATACTCATCACACTGTAGAGTAAATCTCATGGATATATTCTTCTTAACTAATTAAATTTGTGTCCGTTGACTCACAGTTCCCCCACTTCTCTCTCTTACCTATGCCAGCCTCTAGTAGTTATCATTCTACTTTCTACTAACATGCGGCAAACATTTTTAGATTTCATATGTGAGTGACATATGCAGTATGTGTGTTTTTATACCTGCTTTCTTCCACTTGTATCCTCCAGGTTCACCTATATTCTCATAGTGAGAGAATTTCCTTGTGTTGTAGCTAGGGAGAGAGAGAGAAAGAGAGAGAGAGAGAGAGAGAGAGAGAGAGAGAGAGAGAGAGAGAGAGAGAGAGAGATTTTGTTTATTAATTGATCACTTGGTGCACACTTGGATATTGTAAATGATGGATGCCTCAATAAACATGGAGTACAGATGTCTTTTCTGCATGCTGATTTTACCTCCATGACATGTATCTCTAACAGTAGGGCTGCTTGGTCATGTGCTTGTATTCATTTTTAATATCTCAAGGAATTGGAATGTTTCCAAAGTGGCTGTACTAATTAATATTCTAACAATGTACAAGAGTTCCCTTTGCTCTACATCCTTGATAGCATCCGTTATCTTTTGACACAGTGGACTGAATTCAAATATGCTTTAAGTGAGAAATGAGTTTTGCTTGGTGAGAAATGGATATTGTAGTCCATAGCTTTCATTTAGTTGGTAGTGCTTCCCTTTGGCCAATTTCTTTTTCTACTCTATGACAAAAACTAACATAAATGTATTGTTACGGAATAGCATGTGTCCTGGTTGGGGATTTTGCTTTTTTTTTTTTTTTTGTCAACTTGGCACAAGCTAAAGTTATCTGGGGAAGAGAATCCTCAGCTGAGAAAATGCCTCCATTTAAATCGCCTGTAGGAAAATCTGTAGGGCATTTTAAAAATAATACTTGATGTAGAAGTGTCCAGCTCACTGCTGTTGGTGTCAACCTTTGGGAGGTGGTCTTGACCTGTGCAAGACAATAGGCTGACCAAGCCATGAGGAGCAAGCCAGTGAGCAGCACTCCTCCAAGGTCTTGGCTTCAGTTCCTGCCTTGACTTCTGCATGATGGACTCTGATCAGATGTGTAAACCAGATAAACCCTTTCCTCCTGCAAAGATCACGGTGTTTAATCAGAAGCCCAAAATAAGACATTCTCTCTGACTTGCTTTATGAGTTTGTAAAACTTTCAAGGGCAAGAAGAATCTTTGACCTATTTGCTTAGTACCTGGTCTTTAGGAATATTTAATCAATATCGGTTGAATGAATGAGTGGGGCCTTTTGTTTGTTTCTCTTATTAAATGACCCCTATCACACCAGGGAGGCAGCTTTTGTGAATCACTCAAAAACAATCTGGGTATTTTATAAAAATCTGTCTATGTCAGTGATTATGAGACAGAAGTGGGTTCAGTAATTTTACAAACAAGATCACATTTAAGTTTTTTTTTTATTTAATTAAAATATAGTTACATCTTTTTCCTCTCCTTTCTCATCATACTGTGTACCACCCCAGCTCTCTCCTAAATCCACAGGGCCTCTGCTTCTTTAGCTATTTTTGTTACATACAAATTAATAAATATATAAATACAACCTGTTGAGTCCACTCAGTGTTGCCTGCATATACATGTTTCTAGAGCTGACCACCTGGTATCAGATAGCCAATCAGGGGGCTTCTCCCTAAGGAAGACTAATTTTCCCCTCTTTCAGTGGTTGTCAATTGCCTATAGCTCTTCATCAGGAGTGGAGTCCTGTGAAATCCCCCCATCTACATTGGAATATCAACTGATATTGAGTATTTTGGGTGTAGTTTTCCTGTCACGTGTGAAGACACAATTTCATAGTTGAGTCTCTGTCTCTCGCAATCTTTACAGTCCCCTTTCTGAGATGTTCTTTGAGCCTTATTGTGCTGTTGGTGTAGCCCTTGTAGCTAGACACCCATTGTCAAAACCAGCTGTTCTCTGCATTCTGGCCAGTTGTTGCTTTCTGCAATGATCTCCTTCGGCAGCTTCTTTGATGAGGGCTGTGAGCGACACTTAATCTGCAGATATAAGGTCAGTGTTCAGAATGAATTCAGGCATTATGTTGGTTTAGGAAAGTAGCAGTGGTAGGTTCTCTTCTAATCTGTGAATACACTTAGTCATGGGTAGTCATCCAGATTTACAGAGCCAGGCATGATTTCCCTCCATTGATCAAGCCCCAAGTCCAATTACAGAGTTGTTGGTTATCACGAAGATATCAGTGTCACATTGGCACCTGTAGAGATATCTTGCCATTCTGGTCATGGTTGTTATTCATAGGCATCACAGCTGGGTAGGACAATTGATCATTTGCACACCAATTTCATTAGCAGCTTGCACATCAGCTTTCAGTATTATGAAAGCTAGTCCTCAGGGAAGAGACCTTTGGGTCAGTTAAAACCCAAATTCTGAGTCCTATGACTGAAGTGCATGGTATCTTCAGCATTAGAGACTTCAATTTCTAGGAGGCAACCAAAGGCAACGGAAATAGCTTATATTGCTGTGGAAGTTTTTTGGACTCCCCTGGCCAAAATCTTGAAGGGGGTTTCCCACACCTGGCACTAGGATATTTGTTAGATTAGTCTATAGCTCTTGGAAAAGGATTATATAACCTTTTTAAAGTGGTATAACTCCATCTAAATATATACACCTAAACTTATATGTGTTAAATATATTTTAGGTAAATATAAAATGATTCCTTATGCCTTTTTCAAGCATCCTTAGTATTATTTATTCCTTCTTCTACTCTCTCCTACTGTATTGACTCCCCACCCCCTAATTAAAGTCCCTTCCCCCTTTTCTCATTTCCCCCCTTCATATCACTAGTATCTTGCTATTCCCCTTTGTAGAGCCCCTCCCCCCTCAACAACGGTGGTCCCTTTTTTCTTTCCCAGTTTCTGTGACTATTCCAGGTTATATACTGATATCTGAAGATTTGGAGCTAGGAACCACAGAGGACAGAAAATATGTGTCTTGGTCTCGGTTACCTCACTGAATATAAGCTTCTCTAGATCTGTCCATTTACCTGAACATCTCTTGATTTCATTTTCTTTACATCTAGATAGTATTCTGTACTGTAGATGTACTACATTTTCATCATCTGTTTGTCAGCTGATGGACATTTAGGTTGTTTCTCTTTCCTAGCTATTGTGAGTAGGATAGCAATGGACATGGCTGAGCAAGAATCTGTGGAGTATGACATTGTGTTCTCTGGACATATGCCAAGGAGGGTCTAGCTGGATCAGGTCTTAGATTTATTTTTAGCTTCTCAAGTGTTCTCCACTAGGATTTCCAGAGTGGCCAGGCCAGTTTGCAGTCTCGCCAACAGAGAATGAGGGTTTCCTTTTCCCATATTCTTCCCATCATTAATTGTCAGCTGTTTTGTTGATCTTAGCTATTCTGACTGGGGTGAGATGAAATCTCAAAGTTGTTTCCATCTGAATTTTCCTAATTGCTAAGGGTGGCAAACTTCTTGTAATATTTTGAGTCATTTTCATTTATTATTTGAGGAACTCTCTGTTCAGAGTTATTCGGGGGGTTGTTTGGGGGTTTTCTTTGACTTTTTGCTTTTTGAATTTTTATGTATTCTGAATATTAATCATCTATGAGATGTACAGCTGGTAACAATTCTCTCCCATTCTGGGGGTTTCTTCTTCACACATTTGTTTGCTTAACTGTACAGAAACTTTAGTTTTATCCTGCTTGCCAATTGCTGGCTTGAATTCCAGGGCAAATGGAGTCTTATTCAAAAAGGCTGTTCCTATACTTATGTCTTTCAGGGTACTATCTATGGGCAAATGGAGTCTTATTCAAAAAGCCTGTTCCTATACTTATGTCTTTCAGGGTACTATCTATGTTTTCTTCTAGCAACTTTAGTGTTACACCTTTCAAATTGGGGTCTTTGATCTACTTGGAATTAATTCTAATGCGGGGTGATAGATATGGGTCTAATTTCATTCTTTTATACAGACATCCAATTTTCCCAGAACCATTTGTTGAAGATTCTGTCTTTTCCCCTGTGAATGTTTGGACCTCTTTGTCAAATATCAGATGGCTGAAGTTATATGCACTCGTGTATTGCCCTTCTATTTTATTTCATTGTTCTACATATCTGTTTCTGTGTGAATACCATGTTATTACTATAGTTTTATAATGTATCTTAATATAACATATTTATTATATTATAAATATAATATAATAAATCTAGAATGGTAGTCCCTCTACTCCTCTTCTTTATAAGGATGGCTTTGAATATCAGGAGTCTTTTCTGGTTTTTTTTTTTTTTAGTTTTTCGAGACAGGGTTTCTCTGTGTAGCTTTGCGCCTTTCCTGGAGCTCACTTGGTAGCCCAGGCTGGCCTCGAACTCACAAAGATCCGCCTGCCTCTGCCTCCTGAGTGCTGGGATTAAAGGCGTGGGCCACCAACGCCCGGCCCTTTTCTGGTTTTATATGAATTTTTGGAGGTCTTTTTTTTCTATTTCTGTGTAGTGTTGCAGGTATTTTGATTAGGATTATATTGAATATGTAAAATTGATTCTGGCAGGATGGCCATTTTTAACTACATTAATTTTACCAAGATATATTCTAGTGTTTTTCTCAATGTCTTTCTTCAGAGATTTGAGGCTTTCATTGTAGAGATTTTCATCTCCTTGGTTAGGTTTATTCCAACATATTTCATTGTCTTTGATGCTTTTGTAAATGGTAGGGTAGCCATGATCTCTTTCTTAGTGTTTGTTGTTGGTGTACAGAAAGGTTATTGATTTTTATAAATTGATTTTTTTTTTTTTTTGGTTTTTCGAGACAGCGTTTCTCTGTGTACCTTTGCGCCTTTCCTGGGACTCACTTGGTAGCCCAGGCTGGCCTCGAACTCACAGAGATCCGCCTGGCTCTGCCTCCCGTATAAATTGATTTTTATATCCTCCCACTTTGATGAAAGTGTTTATAATTTCTGGAATTTTCTGGTGGAATTTTTGAGATCTCTCATGTATAGTAGCGTACCATCTACAAAGAAGGGTCACTTGCCTTAGGTTGTCACTTTCCCATGAGCAGGACCAATTCAGGGGGCCCTGATTGTGAATCCAGCTGTGCAAGTGTGTGATGGTGCACAGTAAAGAAAATCGTCTCTTCAGCAAGGCCGAAAATTACTTTTATTTCTTTCAACTGCTATTTTTGTCATTGTGATACGTTAGTATTAATCTACATCACACAGTACATTAAACTAATCCTGTGGACATCAGACAATCCATTTTATGCCCTTATGACGTCTTTAAAGAATATTGGAACTTAAGAATTAATAGCCAGAGAAGTTAGGCCACTTGGACATGATGAAATTGCTATGTAGAGGTGCATATGAGCGTAAATCCTCTTGTTCTGAGGCTGTTTTCCTCTGAGTCATAGACACCAGCGGGGGCAGCACTCAGATACAAACCAGCCTCAGCTCTCCCCAGAAGTAGCGTGTGGAGGCAAAATTACTGGCCATGATTCTAGAGAGAAATTGGAGGTAGCATTAGAGAAAGACATGTAAGTGACCATGAGAGGCTAAGGGGTAAAGCTGACTTCTGTTAGGGAGATGGAGATGTCTTCACAAATTGCTGAATGAACACAACTTTCAGGACATTTGGATTATAGGGTAAGACAAAGTGGATAAAACACATAAACAAGGGTAGGGCTTAGGTAGAGGAGCAGTGAATGGCTTAGCTTGGCACATCTTAAATGGGTGTAGTGCACAAAATGATTGGAAAGGTCAGTTGAGGCCAGGTTGTGAGGGAACTTGAATTCCAGACAAAGACATTCGAATTTATTATGGCAACTGTGATTATGGAACATAGAAAGCTTTTGAGTAGACCACTGAAACTGTGGAGCAGGGGAATTATGTGCTTGGACTGTGGCCACCGCTGTAGATCCCATTTTTATCACACCAAATATGTGTGCACCTGTTTCTTTGGCTAGTGTCAGGAAAACCTTTGATATTTCCCCAGGGCAATATTTTCCTTGTACACCTCAAAACGGGGAACTGAAGATCCTATGAGCATTTCCAAGAAATGTGCTGTCTCAGGGCAGGGAGCCATGACTTCTGCCCAACAAAACAGGTCTGCTTTGGGCAGAGTGTGCACTGCCCACATTCAATTGATACCAATGGGAAAAGCAGATATTCCATCTGTCCAATGATCAAACACATAAAATCACACAGGAATGTACAGTATGCTGGTTTGAACAACATAGGCGTTTACTTCAACCAGAGAGAAAAGACCTGCCTATTTATGTCCGCTGGTAAGGACATTAGTGAGAAAAAGCTTTGATGTTTAAGCAATCATATAATTGACTCCACCATTGGACCCTACAATAGAGGGTTGGTTTCAGGAATGAACAGTGAACATTTTTAATGGCACTGTGAAGAAATGGAGGCATGTGGTAAGAGTGTGAAAGAGATGGACTATTGTCTTGGGCATTTTCTGACTATACAGATTCAGAGCTTAGCCTGTTAAACACCACATTGTCAGTGTTGCTGGATTGAGGTTTTAGGTGTTCTTTACTTGGGAATCTTAAAAGAATAACACAGTTTCTCAGTTGTGGTGGTCACAATATTATGTACAGATTTTAGTAGGATGGGGGGAGGTGCTGGAGACAACTAGGGTGACTACATGTGTTCTAGGGTTTTGTAAGAACAATTAGACCAGTTCATGACTCCCTTACTGTGTGCTATACTCTTGATGGGTTTGCCTGGTTCTGTCCTCTCACCCTCACAGAACTACAAGCATTCATTCATTCCCGGTATAAGCTGACTTCAGGCCTTCATAGTCCTCTTGGGGTTGTGTGAGCCTTTCCTTACTGGGTTTCCTGTCTTCAAGTTCCTCTTTTTCTCTGTGACCTCCAAAGTATTTCCTCTTTCTCCTATCTAGTCTGAGGAAGCTCTCACCCTGTCACTTGGCGGCTCATATCACCTAATGGCCTAGCCTACTGCTGGAACTGGCCATTCTAGAAAGTCTTTTTTTTTTTTTTTGAATTTATTTTATTTTATTTTACAATATAATTCAACTTTACATATCAGCCATAGATTCCCCCATTCTCCCTCCCCACCCCCCCCCCCCCCCCCGCTCCCCCTCCATTTCCATCTCCTCCAGGGCAAAGACTCCCCCGAGGATTGAGATCGACCTGGTGGACTCAGCCCAGGCAGGTCTAGTCCCCTCCTCCCAGGCTGAGCCAAGGGTCTCTACTAAGCCCCAGGTTTCAAACAGCCAATTCATGTACTGAGCACAGGACCCGGTCCAACTGCCTGTATGCCTCCTAAACAGATCAAGCCAATCAACTGTCTCACCCATTCAGAGGGCCTGATCCAGTTGGGGGCCCCTCAGCCATTGGTTCATAGTTCATGTGTTTCCATTCGTTTGGCCACTTGTCCCTGTATTCCATCCATCCCTGGTCCCAGCAACTCTTGCTCACATAAACCCTCCTCCTTCTCGCCAATTGGACTCCCGGAGCTCCACCCAGGGCCTGACCGTGGATATCTGCATCTAGTTCCCTCAGTCACTGGATGGGGTTTCTAGCACGACAATTAGGGTGTTTGGCCATCCTATCACCAGGGTAGGTCAGATCGGGCTATTTCTCGACTATTGCCAGCAGTCTATTGTGGGGGCATCTTTGTGGATTTCTGTGGGCCTCTCCAGCACTTTGCTTCTTCCTATTCTCATGTGGTCTTCATTTACCATGAACATTCCTTGTGTTCCCTCTCTGTTCTTGATCCAGTTGGGATCTCTCGCTCCCCCAAGTTCTCTTTCTCTCGCCCCTCGCCCCTCATTACCCCCACTCACGTCCAGACTGTTCATGTAGATCTCGTCTTGATCAAGCAAGGCCAGTAGTTGGCGCCTCCTCAGCAGGATCCACACTCTCTCATTTCTGAGAATCCCACCCCCTCCCATCCATCCGTTGACTAATATACCCCACTGGCTCTCCTTACTTCATCCTCATTAGCCTTTTATATGATCGCTCTTGTTCACTTTGGTCTCTACATTTGCATAATGCCTTTCCAAATTTACCTTCAAATTCTTGACTCTGGCATCAAATTATAGACTGCTTTATTTCATTATTGAACTACTTTAGATAGGAATATTATTTCCCAAACAATTTTATGTGTCCATTGGAACAAGGGTTACTTGTGGCTCTACTTGTGACCTCTTCAGAATCTGGTAAGCGGAAACAAGTTATAAAAATAATCAGGTTCTTAAAACCCCTTTAAACTTACAATTCTTTCTTTTAAACCTTATTGTACAGTCTTAAAGGGAAAAAGACTGACCACCTGGTCTACATTTTCAATGCAAACAAACAAGAGGAAAATAGATATTCTCCAAGGAGATTTTTAGGTACTGAATGTAAACTTGGGAACAAGCAACAGTCTAAGAATCGAAGCTACATCATTTAATGTATAGCTTGTGGTATTTCATGGGAAAGTTAGCAAAGAGCCTCCCAAGAGCATCACCCTGCGCTTGGGAATCTATGTAACACCTCACTAACAGAGACGAGTGGAGAGTGGCTAGAGTTGATGACCTTCAAAGCTTCTTAGGACATTAGTCTCTTTATGAATGCACTTTGGGTTGAGACCCTTCAGAAGAAAGTGGGCACTAGTGAGTGTTCAGCCCGTCGGTGAAGTTTTAAAGGGCAGACTGTCTAGTATAGATCTACAACTTAATCCAAATTTGAATAGTTTCAGCCGTCCTTGGTCTCCATGAGCAGGGACCCAGAAATAGTGGGCAGCCTGGTTTATAGCAGTTTAGAAGTCAAGTACTTTGGAACCAGTGATGAAAGGAACTGATGAATACGTCATTTATCAAATCATTTAAGTCTCTCTCTCTCTCTCTCTCTCTCTCTCTCTCTCTCCCCCTTCTTCCCTCCCTCCCTCATCACCATCTCTCCCTGACACAGGGTCCTGTAATGTAACCCTGGATGGAGTGGAGCTTACTAAGTAACTGAGGCTGGCCTGAAACGTGACTACCCTCTTAGCTCTCCTTCCAGATCATTGGGACCATAGACCTTTCTATGTGCAGCTTAAGTTACCATTCTTTCAGTCTATCACATACTACGCTAGGAACAGGGACAGAAACTATAAAACATAGTTACAAAAGTAAGTTTCATCACCACGAAAGATAGTACTGCTTCAATAGATAAATAATCAAAAGACTTTTAAGAAATTAGATTGGAGATGGATATAGGACACTCAGTAACAGCAGAATGGCAAATCAGTGATATAAAAACGCTTGCTGGGGCTAGAGAGATGGCTCAGAGGTTAAGAGCACTGACGGTTCTTCCAGAGGTCCTGAGTTCAATTCCCAGCACCCACATGGTGGCTCACAACCATCTGTAATGAGATCTGGTGCCCTCTTCTGTATACATAATAAATAAGTAAATTCAAAGAAAAAAATCAAACAAACAAAAACGCTTGCTAACCAGGTGGCGGTGGCACACACTTTAATCTCAGCACTCGGGAGGCAGAGCCAGGCAGATCTCTGTGAGTTCGAGGCCAGCCTGGTCTACAGAGCAAGATCCATGCCAGGCACCAAAACTGCACAGAGAAACCCTGTCTTGAAAAATAAAACAAAACAAACAAAACAAAGACAAAGACAAACAAACAAACAAAAAAATGTTTACTAAAAACTCTCCTCCAGCAGGATGTGATGATGTGCACCTTTATCCCAGCACTTGGGAAACAGAGGCAGGTAGATCTCAGAGTTCTTGGCCAGTCTGGTTTACAGAGTTTAGTTCCAGGACAGCTAGAGCTACACAGAGAAACCCTGTCTCAAAAAACCAGAAGAATAAATAAATAAAAATAAAAAACTCCCCTCCATCCTCTTCCAAGACTATTTGCATGTTTTCCAAGGAGGAACGAGGATGATTATTCATTTAGTTCAATATAACCTGAAGCTGTTCAAATCTACAGGACCAGGGAGGTCTGGCACGTGGCATCCTCAGGGACACCGTAGGGAACAAACAGTTGTAATGCTAGAAAACCAGAATTTAGACTAAAGATAAAACCCACAGTTTATTTTTATCTGTGGCATCCCTTCACATGGCACTGAAGTGGCTGTTCAATTCTGCTGCTAATCTGTCCTAACTTAGATGGAAGAGGGCATGTTAGGGCCACTTTCAAAGTGTATTAACCTCATAGGAACAGTATCCCTCTTCTCTTCCCTCATTTTATGAACTTCTGTCCAGCCTTCTAAAATCCACTACCCTGAACCATGCAACAGTTTCTGTGTCAATTCCACAATGAAAATGGGGCAGAGGAATGGGCGGACAGCTAGCCAGCTCTGGCGTGCCAGGAGTGTTCTCCAGGGAGGGAGTTATCAGAGGGCTTTCAGAGAGGAAATCATTGTAATCACAAAGGGACAGTCACTCGGTGGTCACTTGTTATATGCCAATCACAGTTGTGGGTTCATTTCGCACTCTCTCAAAATACAGTTGGGGGGCCATACTTCTTAGATCTGAGCTCTAAAATTCCCAGTACTTCAGCCTTTAATTGTGCTCCTTCCTCAGTGCAGACCCTTCTTTTCACTCCAAACTAGCAGAGAAAATCCCATTTATCATTCACACTTCTCAGTTCGGCATCAACAGACCTTGAGAATTTTCCTAGCTTTGCTTGATCTTAGAAAACAGATCTTTTGTCCTCTAAATCTCCAGTGTGTGTGTGTGTGTGTGTGTGTGAGAGAGAGAGAGAGAGAGAGAGAGAGCATAGATATTTATATTATTTATAGACACATAAATATAAATACATACATATTATTTTTTGACATGGTCTCACTGGGCAATTCAGGCTAGCCTTGAGCTCACACTCTTGATGCCTCAGTTTCCTCCCAAGTACTGACATTACAGGCGTGCACCATCATTCCTGGGAAGCATTTGAAGTTTTCATCCAGGACCTCCTTTTCACCTTAATTGCTCTGCTGTGAGCACACACAGTTTACATCTGGCTTGCTTACTTTCTCCTCCAGAGTGGAAACTGTGAGTTCTCTCCCTTAAGGATTCTGTTTCACAAAGCCATGCTATAGATCTCTTGCATCTAAATCACCTGGGATGTCTATTGAAAATGCAAGTTATTGGTATTTGCTTCAACTCTGCTGAATTACATCTTAGGATGTAAGGTCTGCCAAGTGGTACCCATGTTTTAAACCAACATCTTAAGCAGCTGCACGCATTACAGTTAGGGTGTTCCTATCTTAGCATAGAGCAATGATTCTCAACTAGGGGTGACTTGGCCCCTGAGAGAACATTCCACATCTGGAAACATTTTTCTCAGCAGAGCTGGGACAGGGCTTAGTGCTTCTGGCATGTCAAGAGAGGCCAGGGATGCTACTCAGTGTCCTACCGTACAAAGGACAGTCACCAGGACATTGATAAGAAACCCAGGCACTGAATGAGTAACCCTGTGAGCATGCAAGCATTCAACGGGCATTTCTACATAACAAGATTGTTGTGAAATGAGTGGAGAACGGCAAAGCTGGCTTTCCTCCTTGGAGCCTGCTTTGTGGGATTGCTCACTGCATTGAACTTCCCTAGCTATGGCTCACTGGGAGCAAGGTCATGAAGGAC
>CABHPP010147045.1:937-43521 GCA_902168425.1 Peromyscus attwateri
ACACGTACGCACGCATGCAAGAAGCAAGCACAAGGGCTTAGAGATGGTGGCCCTGAAGGGGTAAATGAATGAGACCTGTAAAAAAAAAAAATGAATACTTGCTGGCTGAATCTAGCCAGACATTATAATCCATCACTGATCCCCAAAGGACACTAATAATATGTAAATGTGTGAATTAGAAAACACAGTCAAGGCTGTTGATAAACTTGATAGGATAATCAGCACATGCTGACAGACTAATGAAACTGATGAACTGATAGGGCAGCTTATCTCCCAGGCCATTTTTTTTTCCCTTGTCAAACGGAGGCTAATCAAAATGTATTAGGAGTTAAAGCAAACACTCAGGGGATTTAACCCATTTGATTAGGAGGTGAATTCACTCTCTGAGAAAATTATAGTTTCCTGAACAAGCCAAACTATAAAACCTGACCAGCTGACAGATCTTCACATAAAATCAAACAGAAGGCAGCCACCATAATTACAGATAGAATCCGCTATTGGAAATTATATTAGGGTCCTCCCCTAGAAAATTGTCAGGATTATTTTCAGAATCTGAGCAAAGAGACTACTTCCTTCCATAATGGAAAATAACACAAAGAGCCAGACAATGGCTCCAGGGACACACTTATCTTCTTCAGGCTGTGAGAGCTCAGTGTTCTTGTAACCAAAAGAGAGGCAGATCCCAAGGTACCAGCTCAATTCTCAATCCAATTTATTTACATAAAATAATTGAATGAATTTTCTGAAATCACTAACTGTTGAGAATACTAGCACTTCCCATTAGCAATAAAGAGACCACATGCAGTTTGTCACCAAGGAACTCAAAACCTAAACCCAATTTCAGCAAAGATATCTTATTTGACAATTGATTAAAAACTGGGAGCTGAAGTTATGAATAAAATCAAAGTAAAATCACTCTGCCTCTTCAGATAAAGCTTGAGGAAGCAGTCCTTTTAGTATTTATTAAAAATTTCCAGCATTAAAATTGAAAAGTCTAATAAAGTCACCCAGTCTAGGCACATGTAGTGTTCCATTTATGAAGACAGATGGTAAAATGCTTGAGAGTAAAAGACACTTCTTTAATCCAATAAAAGTTTGAAGGCAAAAATATATTTAATGAAGCTAATCTTTACCATGGAGTGATTATATTAAAGAAGAAAAAGAAATATCTAGTGTCTTCTTTGATGTGGGCATTCAATCACTCCAATGCTGAGTAGGCCAGCTGGAGATGCATCTCCCAGAGACATAGAATGGCATTATTAATCTCTTCTGAGTGAGATTTTTCTTTTCAGTTCATTGAAAACTATACTGTACCTCATCCCATCTATGAACTCTGTCTACACTTCCTGTCATTTAAGAAAAGAAAAGGATTTGAGGGTTTTTTTTTTTGTTTTTTGCAATTTACACATGTTCAAGTCATGGAGCATTTGGGACTTTGTTCGAATGCACAACCAAGCAGCCAGTATCAACTTTCTCAAATCATATGATTTATTATGAATAAAAGCCTATAGGTCACACAGCCTAATCCTATTTATTTCATATATACAAGGGAGGTCTAAAAATATCAAAGGACTTAATCAGGTTTAATGAATGGTGGGTCTGAGTTTGCAATTTCGGCTTTGCAGGGAAAGGAATACTTAATTGGAGGACAGAAGCAATCCTTCTCATCTCCAATTCCTGCAAAGAGTCATGCTAACCCATTAACAGGGCATCGAGACTACATGGACATTTTTCCAAGACTCTCTTGCTGAACAGGTAGTTCTTAGTTAGGTCTACCATCAAATAGCTGTGGAAACAAATTCCTGAGCAGTTAATGGATTAATCAAGGGGGATAAGAGCTTGATTAGTATTTCCAGTTCTTCACTTCTTAAACCAACCAGGAAAAAAAATCTACATCCTAGATTTATATACATTCTGATTGGCAAAGAGAATTAAGTGGATTACTCAACACAGGAAGATAAACAATTGAAGTAGCATATTTACCATGTTCACAATCTCATTCTAGTCTCAAATACTATTCTGAAAAAAACTACAGGAACCCAAGACCTCATCCATAAAAGCAACACAAGTTGACTCAGATAATCTCATCTTTTACATGCATCAAAGCTCATGTTTCTCCATATCACTACAGGCTGAGTATTGAGAATCTTCTAATAAAGTGAATGATATGCTAAAATTATTATACATCTGATAAATTCATTGACATAAAAACATATTCTATGCATACCTAAATATAACCAATACTTACAGATACTAAAATGTATTACAAGATATTACTTTCTCATTCCATATAGTTTCAATAATTGCTTGGTACCCAAAAGGCCTTGAGAGTCCCTTGAAAAAAATATGGAATTCGGCAAATGTGTTGGACACACTGTATTAGATTGTCTTTTTGCTCATGTCCGAATGAAAGCTCTGCCACATTCTGGATGACACACAGTGTGAGCATTGCTTTGTGATTACTAATAAGAGAGTAGAAGTCCTCTGCACGTAAACACAGGTTCTTCCTTTTCCACAAGCCCCTGACAATCAATTAGAACAGTAGAGTTGTACTTACCCATCATGTTATATAAGCTCTGGGGGGCAAACTGCCTTGGCATTTTCTGAATTGCTTCCTTATATACACTCAGGGCTTCCTAATTTAAGGAACAAAAAGATAAATCATCATTAGAGGACAGGGATAGTCACTGCAAGTAAGATAATAATGCTTCTCCAAAGTGAAAACTACCCACTTCTGTTTCGGAATGGTTCACTAGAGGAAAATAATTGAACTGTCCTTTGATATTGCACTGCCTTAATTTCACGAGTGAAAACAGCCCAGTGAGGAATGCCATATAAAAATTTAGCTTAACAAGGAACTGAATGTTGGCAACGCTCTTTTAATATAAATTTTCCAGTTCGCACAGATTACTCAATAAGAAGAGTTAAAAAGCATTCATACTTGAAAGTTACTCATTAGTCCCCATCCCAAGTCTATGCTTTAACTTAAACAACCTGTGAGGTAGATGCAAAGTGCTAGCAAGCAAATAAATCTTCCTACTGACAATATTCACTGAAACCGTTAAAAGGAATTGTTCTAGAAGACGCATCTTCTTCACCACATTGCAGTCTTTTTTTTTTTTTTTTTGTACTGGTGTTTTGAGACAGGGTTTCTCTGTGTAACATCTGTGGAGCTCGCTTTGTAGACCAGGCTGGCCTTAAACTCAGAGATCCATTTGCCTCTGCCTCCAGAGAGCAGGGATGAAGGGCAGGTGCCACCACCACCTGGCTTATACTGCAGTCTTAAGATGTATAAAAGAATGCAGGTGGGATATGGAGATGTCGTGAGAGAGGAAAGCTTAAGGGAGGAGGGAGATCAAGGATGCCATGCAGGCATGGTTTCTGTGAGTAAAGAGTGTGAGGGTGGGTCACATAATTTACTAAACAGTATTTTGCTTACTACTTCCTCCACCATCAAAAATACGTTATTTTTATTCAACTGTTTTTAAAAGAATTAGGAAAATAGGTAGCATTTAGATCAAGTTATATTCTTAATATTCAGATTACAAATAATATCCTTTTTTTAAAAAAAAAATATCAAACATGGAGTAAAAGGGCAATGATTCTAGAAACCGCATTTTTGGATCAAAGAAATGCTGAGCTATGTGTGTACTAATAGTCACTACATCTATCAACATACATTGAAATATGAATATGTTAGCTTTTCAAAAGACTGTAGCGGCCCCAGGAAGGAGGTTGCAGGTTAGACAACAGCAAGGCTGCCTTAGAACAGGAGGGCAGGGAGGTGTGGACTGACCTCATAGTGTCCTTGCTCGTGATAGAGCTTCCCCAGGTTGTACAGACAGCTGGTAACAGAGCTCTTATGAGCATGAGGGTCCTTCAGGTTTTCATCTGGAATCTCAGAACACTTCAGGAATGTTCTCCGGGCTTCTTCTGTCTTCCCCTGATTCATCAGAATAATGCCCGTGTTTAAATATGCAGCTGAGAGGGGAAAACAGAAACAGAAAGTGGAGGTGATATGCACCATGGATAAAAAGGTATATTGGCTTCATCTCTGTTCCAAGGGAGATTTATTATTTATTAAAAAATAAAAATTACTAAATATGTATGAAAAAAACCACAGGGTCAATAATGATAGCAATAACCCCAAGTGTTCCTAAAAACATAATTGTCTTCTCATTCAACTGAATTCCACAGATTTTTTTTAGCTCAAAAAAATCTAGTTAAATAAAAGACTGAGCTATCAGAATACTTGGTAAAAACTGGAAATGGCACTAAAGAATGAAATTCAGAGAGAGAGAGAGAGAGAGAGAGAGAGAGAGAGAGAGAGAGAGAAATATTAACAAATATTTACAAATAGGAATACCACACATAGCTGCTTTCTCTGAAAGGCTTTAACCTACAGAGATAATTATTACAAATGAAAGGAAGTATTTGAAAGATTCCAAAACTCCAATACTACTTACAAGCCAGGGTAGGCCTGCTCCCGATGGCCAGTTTATAATAATGCAATGCTTCTGTAAACCTGCTGTTTTCCTGGAGCAGCAACCCTCTGCATGACGAGAACAGAGATACTGAAACGCGCTGTACTACTAAACAGAAAACCCACACATTTTCATCTTATATTCCAAAGGTAGAAATGGCCAGCAGCCCCATAAAAAACGCTGACCCGGCACCATAAAACTAAATTCTAAATGGAAGGAAATGATCTCTCAGGAGGGAAAAATCCTACACAGGTATCCATGTGCCCTTGTTCCATGAGAAAGTATTAAGAAGGATTTTCAAAAGGACTTCTATAACCAATAAACTTTCCCCCTCGCCAGACTTCATCCCCTCCCACCTGAATTGCTAGCCACCTGGATTTCTGTTGGGAGCACACACATTTTCTCATCACTGCCCCAAGGAAACCTGCTGAAGGCAGAGATATACACACAGAAACAGGAGATGCCTTCCCCACTAGCTGTTGCTTGGGCAATATTTGTTCATAACTCTCCCAAAGGCAAAAGGCTAAAAGCAGTCTGATTCAATGGCAAAGGCCCAGTCAGATGCAGTAGAGAAACTAAAGAAAGAACTGAAGGCCATTTACTTCTATGCTGCTTGGTTGTGGTCAAATAAACATGAATTTCAGAATACTTTGCAAATTTCAGTCTACCAAGCTGAAACACATCTTCTTCTCCAGACCCCTCAGACTTTAGGGACCTCTCTATGAGGCTCCTTAAATAGTACCCACATGTATTAACCAAGCCATTCCAAACCCCACCCTTATGACATCAATGAAAATCAAGTATAACCATTTCTATGAAAATAAGATGTCAGGAAACTGAACTAATTAGAAAGCCTCCCACAGGGCTTTGGTTTAGGCCCATGCTCTTGTACACAGCAAGTATCTTACAGACATAAGGTACATCTATCGGGCCAAGGGCTGCTGTTATGATGCCAATTGCAGATTCAACTTGGCAGCTTCCTTGGCTTTTGAAAGAGGAGTAAAATGGAGGCCTGAGAAAAGAAAAAGCTATTGTCAAGACATGCTTTTGTTGAGTATTGCTATGGCTAGGAATGCCTGAGTGTCTGCCAAGGGTTCATGTTTCTTGGGACCCTCAGTGGAGCATAGCTGGCAGGTGATGAGACCTTTGAAGGATGGGGCCTGGTGGGAGGAGCTTGATTGCCTTCCACGGCCTTAAAGTTGCTAATGCTGATGTCCTAGATTGCATTGTGAAGAGATGAGTTATTCAAAACTCAACAAATGAACAAACAACAAGGCTGCCCTCCCCGTGTTACATTATATGTTATGTTAGGTTACGCTATGTTATGTTATGGCTCCATGTTTCACCATGTGGACTACCCACTTACGTGAACTGCCCACTCAACTATAGTCATGGAAATTGCCGACTTCATTTTCCTGCCTGGGTTCCATCTTCCCTTAAATTTGGCAGCATATTTCTCCTAGCCTTCTTCCATTCATGAGACCATCCTGCGCAAAATGAAAACCCTGGCTACTTCTTCATTCATATACTACTTTACTGGAAGTTGGTGTTCCACGGTAGTTTCCATCTCTGCTCTTCATAAACGGTCTGCACGTCATCATGCATCCATGTAGTGTGTATAGAAGGACATTGCCTTCACCACTGAAGCAAGGATTACTCTCCTGACACCAGATAGCTGACTGAGCTAACTAAGACCTAATTGGAATACCCAAAGACAACACATCTAAAAAGTAAATGGAATAGTAGCTCCTGCTCAAAATTAAAACAGAAGGCAGAGAGATGAAAAAATTAAACAAACAAACAAACAAACAAAAACCCACAACCTCTCCTTAGATTAATAGCATCTTCAGGATCAGCTGCTAAAACCAGAAAGCTGATTGTCATGCCTGATCCCCCACTGTTTTTCACAGATACATGCTTTGTAAAGTCTCCCAAGTCACTGACTCATATGCTATGGCTCTTGCTTGTCCCTGAGGTTCATCTTTATATCTCTATTAGAACCCTTTTTATCTTTCTTACCACCCGACTAACTGAAAAAGCCCACTAATTAGTCTCTACATAATTACATTTCTAAAGGGCAAATATGCTATTAGGATAGATGGAGTGAACGTGTTGGGGATGTGCATGGATCTGACTCTGTGCCTAAAGCCAATATGCCTGGAGACCGACGTACTTGGCCTCTTGGGATCACTATGCTGATTCATTATATTCTGTCACCTTCCAATTCATAAAATACACACAGAGCAGAGAATAGCACACAGTGTGATAATAAAACCCTCACAATCCTGCCCTGTCTCATAAAGGAAATAATGAGTGAGTTCAAGTCAGATAGCCACTGTGACTGATTTGCAAGGGATAAGGATTTCACTGATGACTTTATCTTTGCTATGTATGCTGCAAAAAGTAAACAAGATTCAGATGCAAACAGTGTTCCAGGATAATGAGGAGGAAAGCAAAGGACATGGAAATTACTGCAATTGAAGGCAGTGTGCTAATATGTCCCAATCTATGAATGGGGAAAAGGGCACTTACACAGCCAAGTGACATCATTAAAGGCTAGTGAGCACACAAACACACAAACAGATGAAAAACACTGTCATCAGCTTGATATGACAGAGGAAGAAACGGGAGTCTGAGGATTAACAAACTAACTGGGGGTCCGAGTTAAAAACAGCAAAGCTAGAATTGGGTACAGTTTTTCTGATAACGAATCCCATGCTCAGAGCTGGGTAGAGTGGTACACACATTTAATCCTGGCCTTTTAGAGAGAGAGGTAGGAGGATCAAGAGATTAAAGTCATCCTGGACGATATATGGAATTTGAGGAGCGCCTGTGGTATATGAAACAAAACATCACATACAAACCCTGCAGGCTGCCAAGGGAGAAATGCATTTAATAGTCTTACCAAGCTATAAAGCCTAAGAACCACAACAATGGTCACCCCAAGATATCCTAAAGAGTGCAACATGGCACTTACATCTTGGGGATTACCAAAAGTCATTTAATTGGACTAAACGCCTCCTTAAAAGGAAAGAATTCATGTCTACTATTATAAAACTAGTCTAGTTCTTTTGGGTGGTGAGACCACGGAAACTAAAAGAGACCAGGCACTGTCATTATCCTAAACTAGCATAATCCTAATTGTATTCCAAATACTTATCCTTATACCTGCACCTAAATGTAGCTTTCATCCTTTGTCAAAGAAGTTTCTTTTTGCAGCAGGGAGAGATCATTACATAAATCTAAATCTGGTCACAATGCAGAAGATAACTGACCATGGGGCTTCTCAAGCCCTAATGAAATGTCTACAACACTTGGAGAAACGTGGAAGAAGGAGGAGAGGAATGGTTGCAAGAACCAGAGGGTGCAGGGGGTTGGGGGTTATGTCTCCTACAAGACAGTGTCTTCTAGATACTATAAGGAAGCTGCACCCATGAGATCTCAACAGGACTAGCTCCTAAAGAAGACGAGCACAATGCCAGAACCAACTGACATGCCAGTGTGGATAAGGGAAATGTCACAAGACCTCACCACTAGACCAACAGCTCTAGACAATTAACTGCTGCTAAAAGGGAAATCCAGTCTTCTCCATCACCTCCAAGTGGTCGTTCTTAAACACATATACATTGTAGCAACACCAATGGACTCAGCAGGTTGTACTGATATATACACAAAAGTATGTTTGTGTGTGTAGCAATAATAATTAAAGAGGTCATGAATTGGAGAGGGAGTGCTCTTGATAGAAGAAAAATTAAGTAGGATGAGGATCCAACCCTGGTGCATGAGCTGGCTTTTTGGAGTCCACCAACTATGGTGGGACACCTTACACAGCCTTGATGCAGGGGGCGGGGCTTGGACCTGACTCTACTGAATGTATCAGGCTCTGCTGACTCCACATGGGAGGCCTTACCTTGTTGGTGGAGGGAATAGGGGTGAGGTTGGAGGGGTAGGAGGAGGGCAGAGAGGGAGATCTGTGGTTGGTATGTAAAAGAATAAAAAATCCCTTAATAAAGAAGTTTTAAAAATAAAAATAAAAAAATACCATATGAATGATAAACTGAAAAGAATTATACCATTTTTTGAAATTATAGACAGCAGGGTCATTTTTATATATTGGTGGTGGAAGAATGTGAAGTATTGAATATTTAAGGAATATTTTACTTCTCTCATTTCTCAGACAGGAAGTATAGGCGGGACTAACAGAGAGAAAGATTGAGGGACAGGAATGTGGAGGGAGAGACTGCCAGCCACCGCCAGGACAAGCAGCATGTAAAGATGCCGGTAAGCCACAAGTCACATGGCAAGGTATAGATTTATAGAAATGGGTTAGTTTAAGATGTAAGAACAGTTAGCAAGAAGCCTGCCACGGCCATACAGTTTATAAGTAATATAAGCGTCTGAGTGATTATTTTATACGTGGGTTGTGGAACTGCGGGGTTTGGTGGGACCTGGAGAGAAGCTCTCCAGCAACACTCATGTTCTTCCATTCTCTTATAACAGTCACTCAAACTAAGGCCAGTAATGAATTATAGAACCTCGAGAAGGAGAAAGAACAACCCTCTGTTTTAGTCAAAGAAAATACACATGAACATTTGAGCTACTAGCTGTATCACTTAAATTCTAGAAAACTTACTTTAGGGCACACACAGACAGGCAGAGAGATGCACAGACACAGGTGTAAACACACACACACACACACACACACACACACACACACACACACACACACACCAGCAGAAGCAGTAGCAGTAACAGAATGTTCTAAGAATTACCAAGAATTACCAATATGTGTCCAGAATTTCTTCCAGGGGAAAGTTTTATCCATCTTTTCCTCTAGGGTCCTCTAACAGCCTTTCTTCTAAAATATCACTTAAGAAATAATCACAGTAGTAGTGTAACTTGATTAATGAAAACCAGTCATAAAAATAACTATAATGGATTGGGCAGAGTTAAATGCATAATTAAATATAAGTGGTACAAAAATCCATAGTTGGCCCTAAATACTGACAGAGACAGAAGGAAACATTTATTTAGCACACTGGTTTAAACCAGGGGTGACTTTTCCACCCCAGTGAGTATTTGGCACTGTCTAGAAGATGAAAAGTATGGTTGTCATAACAGGGGTGTTGGCCACTGGCCACAACTGGGTATTGGGCAGAAATGCTGGCCACTGGCATCAACTGTGTATTAGGTGGGGATGCTGGCCATTGGCATCAACTGGGTAGTGGGTGAGGACACTGGCCATTGGCATCAACTGGGTAGTGGGCAGGGATGCTGGCCACTGATATCAACTGTGTATCAGGTGGGGACACTGGCCATTGGCATGGACTAGGTAGTGGGCAGGGATGCTGGCAACTGGCATTAACTTCTAGAGGGGAGGGATAATGGCTATTGGCATCAACTGGGTAGCGGGTGAGGATACTGACCACTGGCATCAATCAGGTGGAGGACAGGAGTGCTGGCCATTGGCATCGACTGGGTAGTGGGCAGGGATGCTGGCAACTGGCACTAACTGGGTAGAGGGCAGGGATAATGGCTATTGGCATCAGCTGGGTAGCGGGTGAGGATACTGGCCACTGGCATCAACTGGATAGAGGGCAGGGGTGCTGGCCATTGGCATCTGAGAATAGGATGGGAAGGCTGATATTGTTCTTACCAAGAAAAGGCAAGACTGCCTCCCCAGCATAAAAACTGAGAAGCCACAATTAGTTTTTCAGGGTAAATAACTGCAGCACATTTCTTTGTTAATAAAGTTTCTTTGTATATCTGTCCACTGTACACACCACTACAAAGAAAACATAAAATGTAGAAAGGAAACTAAAAGGATTTTATCAATAGAAACACAATCTATCATTGCTTTTGCTGTTATTATGAGGAAGAGAAAAGTTACTTTAAAAATCTAAAAAAAAAAAAAAACCAAAAAACATGTCCTTCCCACCTCTGATAGTACATCTGAGCAAACTGTCAGTGTCTGTCTGTAATAAGTCTGGCTTCCAGACACACATGCCCGTTTACCTATGGTGCATTCACATATCATCATATCACACTACAGTCCATAAATGCATGCAATCTAGTTGTTCTCTGATGCTTGTGGGGGATAAGTTCAGGATGCCTCTTGGGTACCTAAATCTACAGAAGCCCAAGACCTTTACAAATGGTAATAAAATATTTGTATTTAACCTACTTATAGTCTCCCACTTGTATACTGTATTTGTAATGCCTAACATGATGTAAATGTAAATAGTTGTTGTACTGAATTTCCTGAGAATAACTAGAAAATGTCTGTTCAGAGCCAGGCATGGTGGCAAACACTTATAATCACAATACTCAAGAGACAGACAAGGAAGAAGAGTGCAAGGCCAGCCTCGCCTCCTCGCCTACATAAAGAGTCAAGGCTGGCCTGATCTAAATGAGACCCTGTGGAAAATGTCAAGGAGTTCAGTATGGTTGTGACATTTTTTCTGAATGATTTCATCTAGTGGTTGGCTGAATTTATAGAAGGAATACTCGGAAATATTCAGTGCTGATTATGTTATATTTTTCCATTCTAAATTGAACTTTAAAGTTTTAAAGATATCATTGTTTGAAACCATAGTATTCTAGTAACTTGATTAAGGAAAGTCCACCAAAGTTGTGATAACAATTCCAAAATAAAACAAATGAATGAAAATTCCAAGTCATGGGGCAGAGAGATAAGTCAGTGGGTAAAGGGACTTAGAGAAAGATGAAGCACTTGATTTGACCCCAGAGACTCACATGGTTTTCTCAGACCTCCAGAGGTGTGCTAGGCCAAGGCTATCCTCCTGACCAAATAATTTATAAAATAAATGCTAAAGAATTCAGATCTTCAATTGTGATCTTTTGCCTTGAGTTCTAAAAGGGGTCTTTAGAAACACTTGAAATAAGAGATATCCCAAAGTTGGAGTAAATGAAGTACATGAGTAGCTGAAACGACAAGTATTCAAAATTCAGCTCAGTGTCTGTGCTGATATCTACACAAAATTCAGGGGACCAGGACACTGCTGAGAGCCTTATACATCCTCACTGGAGAAACAGTATGGACAATTAATTAACTGCCTTTTGATTTTTTAAATTATGGCAAAAGATGGCATTTCCTATATTATGTTAATATATTAAAGAGTATCACTCAGCCTAGTATCAAACAATGAACAGATAATTTTTGAGTGAATTTTTTTGTTATGGAAACAGACATGCAGATAATCACAACCATATGCAAATTGTGCCATGAGAAAGTACAGCATGTTGGGAACCCTCAAAAGGAACATTTTCCCAAGATGGCAGGTCAGGTGAAGATTCCGGAGAAGCCAAGAAACAAAGGAGAGAGCAGAGTGCTGAGAACGGGCATTCCAGACAGAACAGCCAGGCCTGTGAAATGCCAGAGTCCCAAAGGGTGGCATTTAAAGCCTAACAATAGCAATAATAACATGCTTTGTGAAAATTAAATGACATAATCTATGTAGGAGGAAGCGTTCGGGAATGGGAAAAGCCAAGGCAACTGACAATTAAGACCGTACAATTGAGAATGGGTTGCAGTTGTGAATAATCATACTCCACCCTTGCCGTCAGTCAGAGGACAGTGTTTACTCACAACGGTTCACCCAGTGTTTTAGAAATGCTAAGCTCAATTGTGAAGAAAAACAGCATATCCACCTGCAGGTGAAACAGTCCTCTGAGAAACATTTCATGTGATCATCCTTTAAACACATATAGGAACTTTAAAATGATTAGTTTACCCCCGCTCCAAGATACAAAATAAAATTTACATCCTTATTGATCTTTCCCCGAAGCAATTTACATGTGTGAAATTTCCTAGCGGTAATTAATTAATATATGTCAGAGTCATGTTTGAACTTTGCATTAACTCAAACTTCTTAATCAAATTTGCTAATTTTGCTGCCTCTGATAGTGAGATTTTATATCATTTAACTGTGACAGGAAACCAGAAATGAATTTCCTCTTTTTTTTTTTTTTTCAGAACTTATGCTCACTTAGGCAATGAGTATAACAGGATACTTGAAAATGAATCCTTAATCTCTATTATTAAATGAAGTGCTAATTAACAGCAAGGCATGTAGTCACAAAACATGCATACCTGCATATTCTCCTAGATAAACTAGAAAACAAGCACAATTATCAAGTAACTACATGGCTATAAATGGAATCAAATTCAAAGTCCTTCTAAGTATGGATTGTAATAAAGGTGCTCAAGTCTTGAAATTACATATTTCCTAAGTTTCTAACATAAGAACTGAGGCATGCACCTTCTGGGCCTTAGCCACTGTGCTAGGCACTGAGTAAGTGGAAGGAGGTGGGACCAAATCAGTGCACAGAAAGGTTTTATTACATGAAGCCATACATAATAACAAATACGGCTAGTATAGGGAATTTTAAATAAAATTCTTCCTTATATTTAAATGCATACAAAGGATGAGTTGTTGAGTTCTGAGTGACAACCAGACTAGGCAATAACCAACTATATAAAACCCTACCAAATAGCTCATTAAAATTATGTAATTTAAGAGTAAAATAGGCGCAGGCAATTGACACACTTGAATTACGCTTTTAGACATAACCATGGTCAGAATTATTACTCTTTGCCCAAAGAAATAATTACATTAGTAATATTTTCAATCTTAATTAATCCTCTGAAATTCTAGAACAGAGGAAACTCATGGGAATTATCGGATGGAAGAGAAACAAGCTGAATTTCCTATGTAGAAAAAGATTCAATGAGCTTCAAGTGAGCAGCTCTGAGCTGAGGGTACCACTACAAACACACCTGTGCTTTCTGCTCCAGGGCATCTTTGTGGCCACCAGATCACCTTTAGATGACATTGCATCTGATGTCTAAACACAAGGATTCTCCTGACTTGTATTTTTTCTCCCAATCAAATGCCCCATTTTATCCCCTTTCTTTAAAAAAAAAAAAAAAAAAGACTGTGGAGATATGTGGGGGGGGCGGGGTTAAATGACATTTTTACAAAGACTTCTTTGTGCAGAAAAGTACTAAAAGAGGAAATATATGTCAAAGAATTTTGCACAGAGCATGTACCTTTTACTTATTAGAAAGTATTTAACATGGTTGCTATGACAAACATAATTGGATATTAAACTATTGTTACTGCACACGGTTATTGTACAGCATATGAACTGTGGACAAAACTAAAAGATGGGTTTTGGTTGAAAATGTTAAATTCTAGTATGGATAAGGGGTAAATTGTTCTTCTATACTACTTACTTCCACTGCATGGTAAAGAATGTAAAAGGGCCATGGAGGGAAAAATAAACAACCAAAGGCCACAGAACGAACAGGTGTAGGCACAGGAGTCTGTTACATGGTTCTCCAAAGTTGGAACTTGTGTCAAAGTGTGCCTTCTCTGAAGTGTCAAGTAGGTTCCAAAAAATACAGGTTAGCTTCCTCTTTGCTCCCTTTCTTTTGACACAGACCTCTTTATTTATTCTAAATTGAATGTCATGTAGACGTTGACAACTTAGTAAAGCATAGCTATGACCTCTATTTCATAAGGAAGATGTTTTCTTATAACCTGTCAAATAGGGAGCAGAAGACACCTAATCAAAAGTAATTGTTTAGACATGCCATGCAAAGCCTTTACAAGGTAATATTAGAGGAGAAAGGAACAAAACAGAAACATAGTCTTCCTGTAGTCTTTGCCTTCAAAAAAAAACCTGGGCAGCCTCAAACAGAGCATTTCTTACAAAGGTATGTCTGTGGTAGAATTTGAATGATGAATCTAAATATCTTTATACTCTATCATAATAGGTTCTACTCAGGTAGTTTTGACACAAGAGGCTACACAATTACTATTTTAATTAATTCCCACAGGAAACACATAAAAGTGCCATCTCTATTTTGGAATAGGAGCTCGAGGATCAGAGTGGCTGAGGAACTTTAATTCATATAGCTGGGATTATTGTTGGATCTCTAATTCTCAGAAATGTACTGAATGCTAACATTTGCCCAATATTCTCTGTACTTGTCTTCTGATGTATTGAGGCTACATTTTCCTCTACATGTCAAAAAATAACAGCAGCTCTGAATAGTACGAATATACCCACATGGTTAAAGTAGTAAAATAACAGTATTCAATAGAAACATAGAAAGAGAACTGGTACAGGGTGAATGCATGGTGGGAAGTTTTCCATAATACTTCTTCCCATCCTCATAAGTAGGAGTAGAAGAGTTTTATGACTTTTTTTAGTTGATATCTCTGTACAGGAAAGAAAATAATCTGTGCTTTCTATCTCAGTTGAAAAGACACAAGACAAGATCAAAAAGTTATGTGGTTTTAAGTTCAACTATTTCTTCTGTGTCCTACATTGTCTCAATATCAAGATGTCTCTCTTCTCAGCCCTTTGTTGGTCTCATATATTTTATACTTCTTAGTTATTGGTGCCCACTCTTTCTTTTTCTTTTATTTCCCTCTCTTCTCTCTTCTCTCTTCTCTCTTCTCTCTTCTCTCTTCTCTCTTCTCTCTTCTCTCTCTCTCTCTCTCTCTCTCTCTCTCTCTCTCTCTCTCTCTCTCTCCCTTTCCTTCCTCCTCCATTCCCTCCCTCCCTCTCTCCCTTCCTTTTTCCTTCCCTCCCTCCCTTCCTTTCTACACATTCTTTGTGATTTGCTTCATGTGCAGGCAAACTACATCCTCCAATGACAACCTTTAACTGGTCTAAAATTGAATCCAAACCAATACACCCAGAAAGGGAGTCTTTTTTTTTTGGTGGGGGGCAGGAGTCATCCTTGCATACTAGATCAATTTCTTTTTATAGAAAAACTTGCGAGTGAATGGTGCCATGGCTTCACAAAGAACCAGCCAGGAAGTAATTGAAAACAGCATAAAATTAACATCCAACAAACTTTTCAACTTTTATTACTGTAGGGTTATATCAAGTTTCTAAGCATATTTTATTTAATCCTTCCAAAATAACACTAACATAATCCAATTTTCCAGATGAAGAAGACAGATTAAGCAATTTTCCCACGGCCGCTCATGGGAACCATTAGTGGAAGATCTGAACCTAAGTCCCTGTAATGCCCAACTCTCCATCTGAGCTGCTCCACTAAGCTGCCTTCAAGGCACAAAGGTGGCAGAGGTTTCCATTTTTATGAAAGGAAACTTTTCCTTCTTCTATGTCTCTCTTTCCCATGAAAACAAACATGATTCTTGTAAGCCTATATATAGTCAAATCTGCTACAAATGTTTTCCCTACCCTTTAAGATCATTTTGTAATGTAAAACAAAATTAAGAACTGATTTAAAGGCACTATGCACCAATGATTTAAGTCTACAAAGAGATTTGAAATGCTTTGCAGTTTATGGAGGCTACCCAACATAGATGTCTACTTAGCATGGAAAGAGAAGCATTTTTAGTTGCATGGACCTCATTGCCACATAGGAATCCAAGAGGCCTGGTCTCCTCAGTAATGCTCAGTGTAGTCAGATTATTGGGTTATTTATTCACTCATTAAAACTGTATTTTGAAACTGTCACTGCAGGCATTTAAGGAGCAGCAGAAGGTATAAATTATTTGAAGAGCAGTCACAAAGCAAGGTAACTGGTATCGAGATAAAGGATGAAATAAGACATACATAGCACAATGGAAGGAAAAGAGTAACAAACTTGCTTGTTCAGGCATCAATAGGAAAAAAAATCTAACATTTGTGAATTTCAAAGGAATCAGCATGCTCAAGTAAATATTTCAGAGAACAAGAATGCTTCAAGGACTGCTTCTATCACAGATATGGTTATCATCGGGGTTAGAGAAACTTCTCTAGGTACAAAGTGACTCTGGGTAATGTGTTCACTTTAAACATGAATGTTTGAGGAAGCAAGTGTTTTCTTTGTTCCTTAAGAGCGGTGCTTTAACAAATATATGTATACATATATACATACACGCGCGTGCGCGCACACACACACACACACACACACTTGAGACAATAAATCACAAAAAGGCCCAAAGGAAGCAAATATCACAGAAATAGGTGTTATGTCACATGGACAATTCCTAGCCTAAGCCAGATGAGCTCCAAAACTGAACATCCAAGTCCACCTTTTTTTTTCTCTTGAATAGATTTTTCAACCTAAACACAATTTATTCACAGAGGTCTGTGGAAGTAATCTTCTAAGAACAGAGGGAAAACACCAACTCACACAGTATTTCTTCTCTTGTTTTCTTATGTGTCTAGGTGGGCGGCACGTATACAGGTGTACGTTCACGTGTACGTGAGCACGGATATGCGTGCAGAGTATATGCCTGCGTGTATTGGCACAGCATTCCTAAAATTGTTTTGGGTTGTTTAATTTGGGATACAGAGGGAGGGGAGGACAGTTTCTAAAATAATCTACAGCATATCTTTTATACATGAGTATCTGAGGAGAATAAATGTACCTCAAGCAACAATAGTATGTACACGTATACCTCCAAGAAAAATAATCATGTACTCACCATGTGCTAAGCACTGCTCTAGAAGGTTTGTAAATACACCAAAATGATGCCTTTTGGAGTTCACATTTTTTCTAGTTCAGAGTCTTGTCTGCATGTCTGTGTGTATCCAAGTACGTGCGTGTACATGTGTGCATGTATGTGTGTGTTTTGTGTGTGCATGTATCTGTGTATGCGATATGCTGGAGATTCAACCTGATATCCTTCACATGTTAAGCATATATTGTATTGTTAGGATGCATCCCACATAGATTTTTCAACACTCTAGAAAATTAACTAGGAGTTTAAATTCCTTATTAATATACCTATTTATAGTTACATAGTGTGATTTGTGTATTTCACAGCAATAAGTGCAATGTAACGAAAAGAATTAAAAGGGGAAATGAGTGTGAGAATCATAGAGGGGGTTGGTTTTGCTGTAAATAGAGTCACCCTCACCTGGGAAGCCTTCCTCAATAAGGGGAATCTATAAGCAGGTAATTGAAAGAAGCGATAGGAAACGTAATTCAGCCCCAGAAATAATGTGCTATTTTGCATAAATAAAATATGTAAGACATAAGTAGCAGATGACACACTATTCGTTTCAAATTCATTATCATCTACATATCCAGATGCCCTCAAACTTCAATTATACTTTAAGCAACTTTACTATCATGTAAGCAAAACGTTAGTTAGGCTCTATATAACAGAGAGAATAAATTAAGTGTCAGACAATATTACTCTAATTCCTGGTGTGTCTGGAAAATAATTTGTAAGCCACAGTAATTGGAAATCTGCAGCGGACTGATTGGAACTACGCAAATAACAAATTTACATCTGTTCATTTTTCTTCAAGAGAAGAGACTGAAAGACACTTTCTTTTCATAATGCAAAACCTCCTTCGGAGAACACTGAAATTAATTTAAATTCTGCCGTGCATCATCTGCACTCTCCACGTGAAGATAATTTTAGGAAGAACCGCAATAGGAAGGCTCCTGGTCCTTTAGGCAACTTCCAATAAGGTTTAAAGTTAAAAGGAACAAGAAGCAGTAATTCAGGGTGTGACTGTAAGCTGCAGTATAAACTCTCTAATGGGCCTTCTAATACACATTCTCAGTTTCATCTCCACAGCTCTGGAGGGAAATGATTACAAAATTAAAGGTCTTTTAATGATATCTTTTAATGATATTTCAGAAAAAAAATGTCTCCATTCAATTTGTTCCAGCATGGACTCTAGGTTAATGCCTTTTTCCCCCTACAGAGTCAATAGGAATAACCGTTTCTCTGCAGCACAACACAGCCCACGTGCAATGGCATCTGAAATAGGATCCACGTCACAGGAATAAGCACAAGCAGGACCCAGCCTCTGCCTTTCTTTCTCTTTCTAGGCTCATAGTTATTAAAAAAATTCCACTTTCAATGCTTGCTGGAGCAAGGCCAGGCTGACAGTTTAGCTGCAGTCCCAGACACAGAAGCTACCATGTGTCGTTGCCACCGATGTAAAACAAATGAGTGTGAAGTAAGTTGTTTGATTCAGTTCTGTCCAAAAGCCTGTGTGAAGCACCGAAGAAGCGCCAAAGACTTCACCCTGGACTAGCAATGAAAACATAAATAATTTACATCGCCCGCTCCCACGGAGCTTTTAGTGTGCATGTAAGTTCTTTGGCCCTTGTGCCCACATTATCTCAGAAGACTACATCATTCTCTGAGATTCCCCATGGCTTTCTATATGCAAGATGGTCTTCTCTGAACACTTTATGTGGAAGAATCAGGACCCGGGTAATTGACATCCCACACTGTGGGTATTTTATTTTATTTCTTCTTCTTATTCTGGAACATAGGGTTATACAACCTGTGTCAAGATGCTTAAATATTGAATTTACCTATGGTTCTACTAACTGTCATTGTATTTAGCCTTTTATACATTATACAGAAATATTCAGTTGAAAATCAGTTTTCGTTCACACAGGTAGGTCCTTATAAAAGCTATAAAAATGAATTCCAGATGTTTACAGGATAGCCAAAAAACACCTAAAAGTACCCAGACAAAACTCATTGCCCTTATCCTACCCTTTGCCTTGTCCTTCTACTATGATTCCCATCTTCATTTCTTTTTTTTTTTTATCCTTCCAGGCTGAGTTAAGACATCGTCTGCCTTGTTACAACTCCACATGGGTATCATCTGGAATAGAAGTAACTTTGAGCCAGGCATAGTTGGTGCATTCTTGGAATCCTAGCACTCAAAAGGTGAAGGAGAAGATCAGGAATTCAAAGCCAACCTTCAATGCTACCATTCCCAGCTTAGCATTATATTATATATATAGTTTTCATATATATGTATGTGTACAAACAGTCACATCTGTGTGGGTCCTTGTACCTATATATGTGTGGAGGTTGGTGTCAGGAATCTAACTCAGTTACTCTCCTATCTTATTCTTTAAGGTGGGGGTTCTATCAATCAAGAATTCACCAATATAACTAGTTCCCCTCGCTTGATTGCTTCAGGGATCTCCTACCTCAGCCTTCTGTGGTTGGAATTATCAAAGAGCTGCCACATCCACCCTGCATCTATGAGAGTTCTCTGGACTCAATTCTGATCCATGTAATTGTCTGGCAAGGGAACCATCTCCTTAGCACCAACATATAATTTTAAATTCAGACTTCAAGCTACTTGAAGACAGAAACTATACTTTCCTTGTGAGTTAATTTTTATTTTCTAACCCGATGGCTGTTCCTCTGAGAGCACTCAGGATTTGTTGGGTGAATCTGCAGATACGATCGTAGTGAGGAGTAAAAGACACAGCCTCAGAGTCAGCCACTCTTTCTCAAAACCATGTGAAAACCGTCGATATCTGCAAGAGGTCTCACAAGTATTAGGGATTTTTAAGTATGAGGAAAAGAGTTTTCACCTCAACAGCTAAACCATAAAAGCCACTCAGGATGAATCACGGGAATCAGACGTGCAAACTAACTGCAGAAAAAGATGGAGCTGAAATGCATAGGTGTGAACTGCAGCTCTGCTGACCACCTTAAGGCCCAAACAGAATACAAGTTTACATGGGAGAGAAGACAGTGGGATTGTAAAAGCAGATTTATAGGGGAAAGTACCCCAAGTGTAACCACAGTTCTTTCTGGAAAGGGATATTACTGGGCTAGAACTCCTTAAGCTAAGACTTTATCATGCAAAACTCCTTAGCCTGATGATACAATAAGTTAAACTTTAGTCTTCAGCATGCTGACATAATAGATATATTATCAAAAACTGAGTAATTCCCATGCAAGCTGCTTACACTTTGGTCCTCTACACTACCCTGACTACACATTAAGGAAAACGCCATGAAAATACAGGTACACAAGGACTTACTTCATCTGCCTTTTATCTTTTTATTTGGATATAAGTCCACTGAGGATTGATGCTTAAGGCAACTTCATACCAAGCACCTAGACACATCCAGCTTCCTTCCTCAAAGCCCCACGGAAACTAACAGAATACTGCTGAACTCTCCAAAGTGTACTTTCACGTTATACACAATTTATAATTTTAAGGTTTGATTACTTGATTTATAAAGCCATGAAAATTGAAATAGAAAAATTTTCATAATGTGTGTGTGTGTGTGTTTTTTTAATTGACCTGAATGCTTTTTAAGGGCATCTTTTACACGTAATCAACTCTGACTTCTTTGCCACTGGACAAACATCTGGGTCATTATATATTAATTCTCTTGTCTGGATCCATATCTGGCATTTTGACAAGATAGATTTACCTAAATATTTGAATACTGTTAATCTTTATCAAAACTCAAGAATGGATACTGAGTGGTAAAACACACTTAAGAGCATTTCTGGGTGATGTAATCATTAACCATGGCCAACCTGCCCTACTTTCAAAATCATTTATTTAAATGTCAAAACTTTCCAAAATAAATGCTAGAAATAGGTTTTTACTAGATCTATTTTCCTGTGAGGAAAGTTGGAATTATAATAACTGTACAAATTAGAACAAAAAGTATCTAAGGGATAAAGCTACACAATATATCTAACTACATGTATATATGCTTACCAAAACTCTAGATCTACACCAGAGAAAGAGGAAAAGATGTCATAAATGCAATACTAGGATTCTTTGGTGTGTTACTGAATAGCTTCTATTACTATTTCAGTGTTTTACAGGATTACATTTGTGTATTAACTGTGTGAGGAAAATTATCAAGTAAAACAAAATGGAAGATATACGGTTACATGCTGGAGCTTGCTCTTACCACATATCACGGGCCAGCTGAGTGGTTCATCCACAGCATTTGCTAACTGTATCACAGTGAAATAACAAGAAAATCCCCCTCCCATTCTCTTTATGTAAAACACACAAAGCAATTCCGGGAACCCCGGTTTGTAATCAGGCATTCTCTACCATTGGATGCCAGTCTCCTGCCCAGGCATGCCCTTCCTCTATCACTCTGCTCTCCCATTCCAATGACATGTGGCAGGAAATCCTGCTTTGATCTATAGATATTTGGCCACTGTTTATTTTTCTTCTTATATCCATTAATTGGCAGTTCTCAGGTGCCAAGATTTATTTCCATACTTACACCAAGGTATCTCACCAATTGTATTCTACCATCTCTTGTCTTCTAAACTCACAAAGGTTCTCAAAACTTAACCCTGAATATACAAACAGATCTCTGATGTGCTTGTTATTATTGGATCTATAACGTTAACTTGATACTTCACTGTAGTAGTTTGAAGACTTTAGTCTGCAGTTTGTGAAGGCTCTGGAATCTTTAGGAGGTAAGAAATTTGTCACTGGAGGAGGGCTTTTACTCTTTATGGTCTCACCTCACTTCCTGTTCACTTTATGCTTAGGCTTGCACTTGAAGAGGTGACTGAGATGTGAGTTCTCAGCTTCTGGTTCCAGCTACCATGACTGCTACTGGCTGCCATGAATCGATGCCATGATGGGTTTTTATCTGTCTGGAACCTTAGGCAACAATAAACCTTCCTTTTGTGTATTGCCTTCATCGTGGTATTTTATCCAAGCAACAGAAAAGTAACTAACATCACATCCCTTTTCCTTCACTGCTGCTTCCGCTAAAATGACTTCCTTCTAAGGCAGTTTTGGACATCATGAAATACATAAACCCTGAAATCTATGTAAGTATTTTAGTTTCTAAAAGGAATCTATTGCCTGCTGACCACTACTCTTCTGATTACAAATCATTGCTCCAATGGAATTAAATCTCCTAATAGTGAGATGTGTGGCAACAGATCCTAAAAGGGTCTGTTGAGTGCTAATATGCATTACCCAGGATGTGAACATATGTGGAAATAAGATCATTACAGAAGTAATTAGTTAACTCTTGCTTGAATATGATGGGCATTTTTATAAGGGGATGGTCATGTGAGAATATAGTTGAACACCAAAGATTCCCAGCAAACCACAGAAAGGGTCAAGAAACCTGTCCACTAAGGCCTTCAGAGGAATATGCTCCTCATCCTAGCTGAGTGTGAACTTATGAGACAATAAACCTCTATATTTTTAATCCATTCAGTTTAAGCACTTTTGTCATAATAGCCATACATAACAAAGGAATACATGAACCAGCGCGAATATAAATGTCCAAGGGAATGAATACAGTTCCTCAGTGGACATCTGATTCAAGAGGCACTTTTGTTAGTTTGGCTTTTTCAAACAGGGTCCCATGTAGCAGACTCATGTCAAATTTGCTGTCTTGTAGAAGAGGATAGGGAACTCCTAATCCTCTTGCTTGCACCTCCCAAGAGCTGTGATTAAAGTAGTACATGACCACACTTAGTAAGAAGGTTATTTATAAGATAGCATTATCTAGTGACTGATCAAAATACATATTTCAGAGAATGTGGTCATGAATACGCATTACAAGTCATAGAGGTTTTTTTTTTTTTCTACTCTCATAGAGTTTCCATGACTTACCTAAGTAAACAGCAAATATAGTTAGAAATCCTATGGGAGATTATAATAATAAAGCCAGAGCCACAACACCAAGATGCTGAATACCTAGAGGTCTGAGGCCACTATGCTTTTCACTAAATACAGAATTGACAGACATGCTTTACTATATGTTACAGCATTAATTCATTCTTAATTTGTTTAGAAGTCTTACTTTCTGAGGTAGCTGCTGATCAAATGCTCTTTTGACATATCTAGAGATCACTTTTTTTTTCATCTTGACTTTTTAAATTAAGAATGTAGTAACTGAATTGCAATATTAAACAGCTCATCATTAATCCCGGGCAAAATCCCACCTGTCTGCAGTGCTTTAATCTTTAATATGTTGCTACATCAACTATATTAATTCCAAGACATGCAGGTATTTGTATTCATAAGTATGACTTGCCTATTGTGGTTTCAGATTTATTCTTTCTTGTTTGGGTCTTATTTTGATTTCAGGGTGGAGCTGGCATACCACCCTGTCATATGTATGTATTTAATTTTGCCAGATTTTGCTTTCAGTATAATCTAGCTTCCTAAAAATAAGAAAGACATGTAATTAGTGAACAAATTCCATCTTCTTTAAAGATCTGAAAGGGGCCACTTGCAAAGTACCTTGACTTGGTTCTTTCCTAGGAAAAAATGTAATATGTTTCTTGAATTTTCCCAAGGTGTTTGACTGAGATTGCTTTTTATTCTTTGGCCAAAACAGACCAGTTGTATTTTCCCAAGAAAGTATAGATATAACTTTTATGTGTTTACTATTGTGTTATTTTAAGCATTCACATATCTGTTCATTAATACCTTTCTCCTTCTTGGGGTTGCACATGAGATTCCTTATTCTGTCCAAAATCACCCTTGCCAGAAGTTCCAGATCTTTTCATATTCTTGCCCATTGCTTCTCCAAATTCTAGTTCACTGATACTGGGTATGTCTTTCTGTATGCTGTAAAAGTATTGTTATGATTGATTGATAAATAAAAGGCTGATTGACCAGTAGCCAGGCAGGAAGTATAGTATAGGCGGGATAAGCAGAGAAGAGAAATCTGGGAAGTGGAAGGCTGAGTCAGGAGATGCTGCCAGACACCGCTGCCATGAGAAGTAAGATGTGAGGATACCAGTAAGCCATGAGCCATGTGGCAAGGTATAGATTTATAGAAGTGATCTAGCTAGCAAGAAGCCTGGGCCACGGCCATACAGTTTATAAGTAATATAAGTCTCTGTGTGTTTATTTGGGTCTGAGTGGCTGTGGGCGCTGGTGGGACTGGAGAAATCTCCAGCAACACATTGATATTTTCTTTTTACTTCCCTTGAATCTATAAGTTGTTTTTTTTCTCCTTTACAAGCTTCACAGATTGGATACTTGGATTCTAACAACACAGAACAAAGGCAAAACCTCAATTACCTTCAAACATGATCTCTCCATTAGAAAACTTAATCAAAACCTGATTATACTGTCTTAAATTTATTATCTGCCTTCTGAAACTGAAAGAATAATGAAAAAATTCAATGTTCCACTGAATCACCTGTTTAAAAGAAAAGGCTGCTTGAGACAAATCTATATCAACAATGAAAAGACATCAACTATCTTTCAGCAAAAAAGATTATATTTCAGAAACAAGTGAGTTGTACACATAAAAGGTTGAAAGACAACTATGTATTTATGAAATATGTTGATGTAAATCACTGAACAATAGCTCAAGGGTTTTGTCTCTGAAAATATGTTATACTCTAAAAGAAAAGCCAACACAGAAACACAGATCTGCTAAAACTAGTTTAAAATAATTTCTTGTGTGAAACATGCAACTTTAGCAATTTGCAAATATGAATAAACATTTGACTAAAAGCTATGCTATATGCTATTGTTGTCTATTAAGAATAAGATGAAACTGGCTCTAGTCTGTAATCATGGACTGACGTCATATCAGATGCCCTAATGAATAGATATGTAAATGCTTTCTGAAGCATTTATTTAAAACAAATCTTGGCACAGATATATGCAATCCCACTAACAATTCAACCATGTTGTTATGCCAGATGGTCAGTAATGTCAGTGACTGTGAGAAAAGTAACTTGCTGTGTTCTATTAGATTTAAATAGATTCCAAATATTTTATTTCTATCTGTAAAGGTGATTTGAGTTATTTCTTTTAGGAACTTGAAACATGTTATAGTGAAGGTTTTTTTGGTTTTTTTTTTTTTTTCTGGGCCCAGTCTTCATTTTATACCTGTCAATTAAAAGTGTAAACACAGCAATGACACAGAGTCAGAAGAGTATTATGTTCAAATGACAGTTCATTATGTGTGTGACCTTAGTTATCTCTAAGTCTCCTCTTCCTCATTCTTTTATTCCATTCAGAGGCCAACTGGGATACCATATAAAAGACCTAAAAAAGAATGTTATACAGCTACTGCTGCCACTGTATGGAGGGGTCCTGGAAATTTTTCAAACATCATTACATAAGCAGAGAATATAACCTGTGTGTACAGCTCTCTGAGGTGATTTGATATCATTACTGAGCCCCTCCCGGCAAAAAAATAAAAATTCTCAAAATTTTGCGATCTCTTAAGACAATGTTCCCTCAACTTCAGACAAAACTCCACGTCACTCAGGCTATTCTTACTTAATATTTTCTAAATCACTTTTTACCCTTTATTCTTGCATAAATCAAGATTCAGGTGTACGATTTAAAATCATTGGTTAGTAGTTTTAAATATAAGTATGAAAATAAAATTTCAGGAATTCATGACAAGATTAATTCTGACCACCTGAATTATATTGTATCTGGCAGGGGGTAATCACCTCAGCAATTGCTATTTATATTTTTAATGTAGTTATGAATACTCGCAGAGATTATATGATTAATAAAAAGTTCAACTGCCACGAAATATTTCTGATAATTTACAATACAAGGGAAAAAAGGAGATACTGAAACTTAGGATTCCCCAAAGCCTCTAAAGCTCATTCAGAAACACAGGTATTTCATTCCAATGTATAAATGTTTATCAATTTCGATGGTTCAACACAAAACATCTCCCCCACCCTTGTTATGGGGGGGCTGAATCTAGGATGTCATGCATATAGTGGTAACGTTGTTAGCACTGACTGAGCATCACATTTCCTGGCAGAATTACAAAGCATCCTTGAGAAGACTGCTGACCAATGGTAGGAAATGTATTCAGTGTGTTTCTAGTGCCAACAAGGAGTGCCATTAGGTCGGCTTTTCTAGAAAGACTGAGAAAATCAGGTTTTGTTTTTGGGTTCCATTGTTGTTGTTATTGCTTTATTTTGTTTTTTTTTTCCCTGTTAAGAGCTGATTTAGAACAAACAAGAAGCAACCCCTGGACATCAGAGAAAAGTATGCAATGAAATTGAGATTATACAAATCAAAAAAATTATGAAATTTCCTTTTGATAGTTTCATAGTTTCTAGACTAGTCACAGGAAAATGTTTTCTTACTAATATAACCAAATAGGAAGAGGTTGGCTACTATTTGCTACTAAAAACATACACCATGTTTCTTCATATCATAGGTTATAAAATTATTTTGGTACATTTTATTTATACTTGATTTTAAATCCCAGAACTAACCATTTTGAAAAACAGTAATTATTGCAATCCAGTCAACAATGTAAGTTATATAGTCCATTATTTCCTAGACAGTGGTGACAGGTTTTAGTGAAATGGACGCTTCTTTATTTACTCTGATAGTTAATGGCCATTTTTGAAATATATTGCAGTTTTGCGTTGCACATAAAAATTATTTCAGTTATTTGAATTAGGAGGAAAATCAAAGAAAAACTAATTCTTCAAGGAAGACAATTCAGTAAAGCTTTGGGAGCTCTACTCTAGCACTTTCGGTTATACAAGCACCCACAAGTCCTTATAAGATGAATGCTTTCATTACACGTACTGTGGTATGCTGGCTAGTTTTATGTTTACTTGACAAAGGCTAGAGTCATCTAAGAGAGTACACCAACTGAGAAAATGCCTTCATAAGACTGAGCTGTGGGCAAGCCTGTAGAGCATTTTCTGAATTAGTGATTGATGGTGCATGGCCCAGCCCATTGTGGATGTGGTCATCCTTGGGCAGGTGGTCCTTGGTTCTATAACAAAGTAGGATGGACAAGCCATAAGAGGCAGGTCAGTAAGTAGCACTCCTCCATGGCCTCTGTATCAGCTCCTGCCTCCAGGTTCCTGCCGTGTTTTGAGTTCCTGTCCTGGCTTCCTTCAATTATGGACTATGATTTGGAAAAGTAAGCCAAACAAACCCTTTCCTTTCCAATTAGCCTTTTGGTCATGTTGTTTCATCTCAGCAATAGAAACTCTAACTGAGATAGGTGGGATTGTCTAATGGAGTATTTTTATGTTATCAGCAAAGCATAAGCTGGGATAAAAGCTCTTTAAACTACTGCCCAACAGGTACCAATGAATAAGTGACTTATTAACCAGTTGCCTTTGTGACTAAAGATACAGTATAGTGGAAGAATACTTGCCTAGCACATACCAGATTATAGGAATGATACTTGGCACTGAGGAGAAAGAATTAACCAGAGACTATTGATATGACTAACAGAGAAAATAAGTTCAATTCAGAAGCAGAAATTGGCCAGCTTACTTAATTCTTTGCCTATACAACAAAAAACATTCTATTCCATATTATAAGGCAAAAGGTCCTTTGAAAAATATATCTATATCCATCTTTTTATCTATACTAATGTATACACACATAGAGACAGAATATGTACACAAATGTTAAAACTGATAAGGTATTTTTTTCTTGAAGTAAAACTATTATATCAGTAATAAAGTCATAAAATCATTTAAATGAAGAAGTCATGAGACACTGTAAGAGGACCTAAGTATATTCATTCAATATTTCATTACAGAAAATGATATGATTTTCAATTACTTCAGGGAAGAAGATTAAGATGTACCCAGGAAAGCATGAATCATGGGTGAGAGAGGCGGGATTATACAAAGGTTTTACTGTATGGGAAGAAATTCTAGGTAATAAGGGGTAAAAAAAATCACACCTAATACAAGTCCACACAAAACCCTCCTGACATTCTTATATCAGAGGCAAGAGATTTGTATTCCAATGCTAAAGTCTAGGAGGGTGAAGGCAATGTAAACATCAGAACACAACATTCTACAGAGCTTCTGTGTTTTACTTTGTATGCCTACCTTTCTTTCTATTTATTTTTATCTTTAATAACATCTTATATCAATACTTTCAGTGTAAGCCACTAAAAAGATTTAGATGACAAGAACATCCACACATACAAAAATTCAAGCTTGGAGTTTTTGATGCCTTATTGTGCAATATTAATAAAAGACAGGAAGTAGGTGTCAAATTTGGAATAAGAGTGGCCACTTTCTTATAAGGAACTGGTCTTCTATGAATCCATAGCAACTCTGAAAAAGCTTTCATAGGTTTTACACCATCCTACCCATTTTGCCTAGAATTTCATCCACAAAAGCGTATGGGTTCACAAGTCATTCAGAGAAAACTTTCGAGGGTGAATGAAGACAAAAAGATGGATGAAAACTGGGAGGTGGGGAGGAGAGGGCACGACATGAGATTGATAGACTTTCTTAGCAAGACTTGAGAGAAGCTGGGATGTTACATGCAGAAAGCTCCAAGAGCCATCTTCTGCATGCCTCAGAGTCCCACTGAGAACAGAGAAACGTCAGAACAACACTGCATCACATTCTCAAACAGCGCCAAGCACCTGGCTCTAACTCTCCCTGTATCTGAGCAACCCCAGGAGTTCCCAGGTACAGGAGTCAATAAACTAGACTCTCTTGTCTTTAAGCTAGATTTCTATTATATAGAAAAAATGCCCCAAATGTCACCGACAAAGGAAGGATTCAAGTTCAGTTTTCATTTATCAACTCAAACTCACAATGCCTCTGGGAACCTTCCATTTAAAAGGCAAAGTTGATTTAGCCCTGGAGATTTTTTTCCAAACTCAATCCTGATGGATATTTCAAATGACACTATTAACAAACTTTGGTATAATCCAGAGTCCCTTTGAAGAAGAGACTAGATGAAAGAAGAAACTCTACCTAGCAACTAGAATCTTCTGCTATCTCCCTGATTGAACATATAGTCTACATATACTTTGAAACAATCAAGGTTTTAATGAAGGAAAAATGTATCAGTTAATATTCAATGTGTCATTTACATGTCTCACATTAAAGATTTATTTTTGAAATTTTATATTTATTCATCTAAGTTTGAGTGGAACATACATTTTGAAGTAAAAAATACCACTTATACCAACTCTCTGTTATATGCCATAGTCTGTCAAAAAATTCAATCATATATCTATAAATAAATATTGTATGTAGCCTCAAACAGGGAAATCATAAATAACATTCACCTACTGATCTCATAGGCCAAATTGAAAAAAAAATGTTACTTCAGAAAAATAGATATTAACATCCCATCCCCATTACTTCACTCAATAGTCTCTCTCACAGCAGGTTTCAAACAGGAACCTAACCGGAGAAAGCAAGGCATACTCACAAATTATACAGCATGTCAGCCATGTTGCTGCGGTAGTATAAAGCATTTCTATAGGCGCTTTCAGCTTCAGAAATTTTACTCTGACTCTTCAGAACATTTCCAAGGTTACCCCACGCTGGCAAAAAGAAAAAGAAGCATTCAGGCTGGGTGTCAATGCAATTATTATATGTCATAATATCCATCCATCAGGAAGTACCACAGGGGGCAAAAAATCCTTCATAAAACATTTTACGGGAAAAAATTTATTTCCTTTATACTCTAACGTTTCATCAAGCCAGGAGATTAAATACATTTGAAGTCTAAAATAATTAAGGCAATCATTATGGCTCAAAGCTGATGCACACATACAGTTCATCACAACGCCAAGAACAACGTTATCTTAAGATCACCTACAAACTCCATGTTCTTTCAAGTTTCCATAGGGGTCTTCGTCGTCTGAAATTATTGTATACATACTGGACTGGAAGCAGTAAGAAATCATCTTAAAATAAACCAAAATTCCATCCAACAGAAAGAACTGATAAATGCCGTAGAACACTTGAAGATGAAAAGCACAAGAAAAGTAAACAAGATCAAAGCTACAAAGAGACTTAATATGTGTCAGAACATATAAGGAGAATATTATGCTTCTGACCATAAGTAAGTATACAATATCTGTTAAAAAATGTGGGGTATTAATTCTAAAAGGAGATGTTTTGATAAGTAGGAAGATGGAGATGAGAAGGCTTGTACTCACTGAGCTCTATCTCTTTGAGTAACTGTGGACTATACTGAAAGAATCAAAGGTGCCTAACATATCTGTTTTTATGCATTAAAAACATGAAGAATCTTTCACTGTCCAATTCCCCTGTATTTCTCTAAACACTCCTCAGTTAACCTTAGCTAGTAAATATAATGTGCCTTGTGTCCTTTCATTATCTAGAAAGAAAACGGATCTGTCATATTGCAAATGCTTCCATGGCAAAAAGAAGACACTGAACTCATAATTATCTCCCAACAAATAGCACCACATGTCTTGTTTCATGCTTGACATGTGCCATCTCATAAACTCTCGCAACACAGACCTACGCGTGAAACTGACACGTATTCTGTGGATGAGGAAGCACTAAAGAATGAGCCAGGTTAATTCTGAAGCAGAAATCCCCATCCAAAACTGATTAACCTAAGCCTGCCCTATCGTTTAATTAACATTCTCATACTAGGTTCATCTTCAGCTACACAGCAGCATTCATACACTGTTAACTGCTCCATGGCATCATGAGATCAGAGGAAATTTTAGCATTCAATTTTTAAAAGAGGAAACATTAGGAATATTATCAAGTAAACTAATAATTTGAAAATGGGAACTATGAACAGAAAAACAGCAAGTCAAAAATCAAATTTAATAGAGAATAACACTGCATTTTTTTTAACCTAGTGTCCTTCATCCTCAGATTAATACAGTATGGCCCTGCAGAAATTTCTAAGACTCAGTCTTGATTTCGAGCCACTTCATCTCTCCCAAAGTTCTGCTTCAATCAAGGATTAGTAAACTAGAACACACTGAATTTACTCTTGAAAATGCATACAAATATTCCATTGTAAATTAATATTAATAATACAATGAAAAAGCAACAAAGCCACATCCCCAAATGAAGATGCTAGAGAAAATTGCAGGTAGGACATAGTAGATGTGAATATTTTAAGATCTATTCCCATAGAAATAAATGGAATTTTCATTAAGTGCTTATGTCTTAATTCAACAATAGCTAACAAGTGTCCCTCTGGTCAATACCAGGTATGACTAGCTATAGATGCAAAATGTATGTTTACACATTTGGTTTTATGTTCATTTACACAATCACAGATATAATCAGATAATTGTTAATTCCCTTTTATGCCAACATCATTAGTAAGACTGGGACCACAGCATAGAAAACAGCTCTTCAAGGTAATGGTTACTCTAGATGATCAGATTGATGACACCCAGATGTTACTAAAGCACACTCTGAGTCTGTCTGTCAAGGTATCCAGAGATAATGAGCTGAGGGCTGGGAATAGACTATAGGGAGATGGTCAAAGTGTGGAGGAAGGACCTCATTGAAAACATAAGTTGTTAAGAGTCATTGAGTAATTTGAGACTCTGGTCCCTTCCACTGCCTCTCTCAGCTTCCTTTCCAACATAAGGTGGGCTCCTTCATTCTGTCACATGCCCCCCCCCCTTATAATTTTCTGCTCTGACTCAGGCTTGCAGCACCAGAAGCAGTCAACCAGGGCCTGAAGCCTCTGATACTAGAAGTCAATCATTTAAATGCTGCAATTATTCCAATGTTTGTCCCAGCAATGACAGCAATGCTAACCGGCAGGAGTAGAACGTGTATGGAAGGTAGGATTCAAACAGTACAGCGATATAAATAAACTCCATTACAGGGCCAGCAAGATGGGTCAGTGGGGAAAGGTGCTTGCTCCCAAGTCTGATGACCTGAGTTTGCTTCCCTGGGACCCATGTGGTAGGGGAGGAGAATGGATCCCTGCAAGTTGTCCTCTGACTTCCACACATACATCAGTGGCAGGGATGTGACCCTACAGAAATCACGAGCACACATATATGCAGACATACGAAACAAATATATATCTAATACATTTTATTTTACATAGTGGCAAGTTCCACAAATAATAAAAGAATAAATAAAGCATGGCAGTCAAATATAAAAGTAGGGAAATGGGAGCACACTAAGAACTAAAGTATAAGGAGTCTCATCCTAGGGAGGTTGTAGTTCCAATACGGAAAACAGAACCATAAATGAACTTGATATTTTCCAACTACAAACAATCCAGTCAGGTGAATGGATGCACGGAGGACAAGATGAAGTGACAGAGATGAACAGGATTCCACATACAGGGTCACTAAGCCACGGCATGCAATCTGGAGTCCATCTTACTCACACTGTCAGGATAGGGTTTCAGGAAAGGAGTTTTGTGACAGTTTATATTTTGAGAAGAGCACTACTTGTGTCTGCAGGGCAGGCTCGCACTGAAGCGGAACACGAGCCAGGGAGGGAACTACAGATGTGAGTCATTTGGTTGCGTCCTTGCTCAGAACCCAGGAGGCCCAAGGTTGGATCTTCGCACTACATAAATCAGGCATGGCGGTCTACACCTGTAACCCCAGCAGGGACGACGTGGAGGCAGGTGAAGCGGAAGTTCAAGGCTGTCATCCACTAAAAAGTGAGTTCAAGGCCAGTGTAGGTCATATGAGACCCCCATCTCCAACAAAAGGAAAAAGAAAATAAGAAAGAGACAACTCAGAAAGTCACCCCAGAAATCCAAGGATAAAACGAAGATGGTTTCTGGGAAGATGGGAGCAGAAGAGAGGGTTACTCAAAGGGAGGACACAGCCTGGAAGATAAAGATGATCATCAAGTTAAAGATGACAATGCTGCACCGTGAAGGGAGCTCCTGCTTTGTTTAAACGGAAACCTTACAATCTACATAATTAAATCATTGCCTCCTGTAGCTGAAAAAGAAAACTACCCAATTCATCACCTATCTTAAAAATATTTTAACTATGTTATGTGTTAAAGAGAGAAGGAATGAAAGGAAGTAAAGAAGACACAGGATACCCAGAAATCCTCTGACCCTCAGGAGCAGGCCCGTGGACTACCTCCCGGACATAGCCTCACATACTCCCAGCCTCATACAGTTTCTCAGAGACTGGGATGAATAAAACAGAACAAGGCTACTTCAGTGATCTGTTGAAAAACAAACAAAAAGAGCCCAAGACCACTGTATAGTCCACAAAATGCCAAACAACTCTCTTTTTGATAAATGAAAGGCTAAGAAAAATTAAAATGATCCCAGCATCCAATCTCAGGTGAAAACATCCTTCCTTAGAGTCCCTTTTGGTCCGGCCATCTGAAGCAAAACATCCTCTCCTAGCCCACACTGTGTTCTCTCCAAGTGCAAGAACTAACAAGAAGTTTCAAAAGATACATTTACAAAGGTAGCCAAGCATGACAACAGAAGTGGGTAAGCCGAGCACTTGTCAGGTAGAGGCAAGAAGATCAGGAGTTCAAGGTTATGCTTGCTCCACACTGAATTTAAGATCAGTCTGGGCTAAATGAGAGCATGCCTCAAAAATGTAAATAAATAAATGCTTTTAAGAAAGTAAAATTAACAGAATAAAATGGAGATGAACTATGAAATGAAACAGGACCCCTCAAAGAGTCCCGAGATACAGTTCAAAGGGCACTGGAGGAGGAACAAGAAGTAGATGAAAAACAAAGAAAAAATCCAAGACCTGAGTCCTAGACAAAGAACCAGGAAGCTAAGCCATGGTGAAAGTGTGAGAAACAGTCTTTTCCAGGGATGAGCACATGAATTGGTTATACAATGTGAAATGATCAGCCCTGAAAATACACACACACACACACACACACACACACACACACACACACACACTGTACAGACCACGCAGGTTATATTTACATATATATGCGTGTGTGTGTTCGTGTGTGTGTGTGTGTGTGTGTGTGTGTGTGTGTGTGTGTGTGTGCATACAACAATAATCAATGAAAAAAGAGGCCACAGATTTGAAACAGAGTAAGGAGAAGTATATGGGAAGCTTTGGAAAGAAGAAACGGAAGGGAGAAATGTTGTAATTATAATCTCCAAAAAATAAGTTTTAAAAAGAAAAGGCAAAACTCAAGATGGGCATGGTAACACATGATTTTAATCCCAATCACTTGAGTGGCAGAGGCAGGTGGGATCTCTGAGTTCAAAGTCAGCCTAGTCTACATAGAGAGTTCCAGGACAGCCAGGGCTACACACACACACACACACACACAAGCTCTCTTGGAAAAAGAAAGAAAGAAGATCATAACGAAAAAAATAATTTAGAATTAGAAATAAAAGAGGGTAAATGTATGAAGGCAACAGGGAGATGGCAGGGATTGGTCTGAAAAGTAACCATGAATGGAGGAATACCTCCTTATAACTGGAGTCCAGGGAAGAGGCAGGCAGGAAAGCAGAGGAAATTAAAGGAAATGAAATCACACTCCATCTTCTTTAAAAAAAAAATAGAGATGGGATCATGTTATATCCTACATAAAGGATAAAGCATCTTAACATTAAGCTTTTATTATAATAAGATAATTCAAACAGACGTTTGGAATTACTTCCAATTTTCAATCCTGTATTTATAGGATAAACCTGTTATTTAAAGAGATTGTATTTTCATATAATCTCCAGAAATATTACATGTATTTATATTCTTAAAACAATGTATTTTGTGAAGGTAATCATTTCATGTAGTGACTTTTGCAATCATAATTTCATTGGAATAAAAATTAAAGGTTTTCCAAAAAAGTGTGGTAACTCTTAAGTCAGCCATGTTTTAAAGATATATTTTAAGAGATAATGCCTGATTCAAGGTCACATTTTAAACTCTATTGCTTATTCTAAAATGTCATGTAATTTCTAAAATTCTTTCCCAATAAAGTTCCCAAATACTTATTTAATCATATTATGCAAAAAATGATTATAAAAATTTATATTAAGTTGCTCTATGGTTTAGGAATGGAGCTGTCCACCTCATGGCCCTTACTTGGTTTGCTGTGGACCACAAAGAAGCTGGGAATGTGATGCACCCCTTTAATCCCAGCACTTCAGAGGCAGAGCCAGGCGGATCTTTGTCAGTTTCAGGCCAGTTTGGGCTACAGAGCAAGTTCTAGGACAGTCAGGGTTACATAGAGTTCCTGTCTCAGACCAAACAAACACACACAAAAAACAGGAAAGGAAAGGATGAAAGGAAGTATAAAAAGCTCTAAGAGAAAACCAGTGGTGTTTACAACTATGGATTGGTATGGGCTCGACAGTGTTCTAATCTTTAAAAGTCCCTAAAACATCCGAAAAACAGTAATAGCAGCCACTTTATTGATGAGAAAACCGGTTTAATTCCAAAATTATCATCTGATTTTTAGAGTTAAGGCAATTTTTCCCTTACTGTGGGTATACTTGTTTTACATATATAATTTTTGGACCTAAAAGATAATAAGAAGAGAAAATAAAATTATTCCAGTGAATCATCCTGTCAAACACCAGAGGCAACAAAAACTCAGGCATTACAAAAGAATGCTACCTGATACCCGTATTTATAACATATTCAATAATGCGTTTTCCAGATCAAAGTAAGGTCAACAGCAAACACTACTTTTTTTTCTTTCATTTCTTTGGCAATACAACTTTAAATTCCACATCTTTCTGATTATATACTGAAAACGAAACATACTTAATATATGTCAACAAATAGTAGTGGTCCAAAGACAGCACAGCATTGGCCATGGCCTTCTTCCCACCGACAATGTGAATAGGCCTCGCATGTGATAGAATTCAATAAATATTGCTTAATTATTTTGGAACAGACCCCAAAGGACTAGGCCATCTTGAGTGGCTACTGCATGCTTCTATAGAAAACTTGATAAAAATGATCTGTGAAGTCACTTTCAAAATGAGCGTTAAGAATTCAGAAAATGAAGTGAGACTGACTCTTATACTTTGAAGACCCTTCACAGGACATTCAACTCCATCTAACATGTAGCCACTGAGGAGAAAGTTGAACTTAATTCACAATGAATTCCTCTTGCACTTGGTCTACAATCTGCCAGGCTTTGTTTTACGTTCTTTGAGAGGAATATAATAATTGAAAAGAATTGAAAAGAACAATTAGCTCTTTTAAAGAGAAAATTAAAAGTAAGGTCCTTCTAGAAACTGTGAGTCATCTACAGCAATAAATACCTCCAACTTTCCAACATTCTCATTCAGATTTTTAAGGAATTTTAAGTGTTTTTAAGTCTACAGGGTAAACTCAAACTGAAATGACTGCAATTTTTTTTGTTTGTTTGTTTTGTTTTTTTCAAGACAGGGTTTCTCTGTGTAGCTTTGAGCCTCTCCTGGAACTCACTTGGTAGCCCAGGCTGGCCTCGAACTCACAGAGATCCGCCTGGCTCTGCCTCCCGAGTGCTGGGATTAAAGGCGTGCGCCACCACCGCCCAGCAGATTGCAATTTTCTGTCCCTGATATTTCACAAAATCAATCCAAGTAAATGAGCTTCTGATAAAAGTAGTCACTATATGTTAAAATTTGAAGAAATTATATATATATATATATATATTTACTGTCAAAAATATTGTCATAGTTACTCACAATTTACCATACACCATAGTTTGAAATATTACTAAAAAGATAAATAAATCTCCTAGCCATTAATATTTAACCTTTAACTAATAAACATTCAAGTTGTCCATAAGGCAGCAATTGTGTCTCTGGGTTACTGTCCAAGAATTTTAGTTTCACTAGAAAAACGGACAGAGTCAAATTTAGCAAGGGCTGCTGATCTCAGCTAAAATTTATTTTTACCTTATAAATTTAAACTATATCTTTAGACCCTACATAGAAAAACACTAATATGTAAGACTCATCAACAATTAAAATACTTGAGTATATTAAAAGGAAAAATCCCAAAGTTTGCTTTCTCCAATTTTGAATAAGTTGTGTAAAATCAAAAAACTATTTTTTCCCCGAAAATGATTAGAAGTTGTAATTTTGCCAGAACTTCTTTGCCAGAAAAAATGCAAAAATAGACTTGTGTCTAAAATATTGGTAAGAACTGTTTCTGTCTAGATTAAACGCCATTCTCAGGCAAAATTTTGTATGCGTCTGATCTTTCTTTAAAATAAGAACAACATATACTTTCCTGAGGTGACACTAAAAAGTTTTAGGAAACTCCTAGACACGTCTGCTCTGTCTGATTCTGGAAGTCCTTTATATGTGAACAACTGTAGAATGCTAGACTTCAGACACATGCTGCAGACAGTGTCATCCAGACTATAATGTAAACAGAGACTAATGCCAAATATAAAGGTTCATTATGTAAACTTTCTAATATCAATGGCAATGGAATTGGAATTTCCCATGAGAGGGGAAACTGAGCAACTCAAGTGCATGAACGTCAAGATGAACGTGAATGTGAGTTGTGGTTTTGTTATTTTCATTCCTGCTATAAGTAAAAACAATGGAGGAGGTCACTATTTGTACAATACCTTTTTTACTAATCATCTAGTTATCCCTCCATATGATTCTAGGGACAAGAGAAGTCATTTCATCCCACCAGAATATATTTTTCTGAAAGTAAGTATGCCTTGGTTAACTACAAATGACAGCATAATATTGAGTGGCAGGTAAAACATGTCTATTTCAAACATTAAATGAAAGACATAGATGTGATTTAATATGATGCATTGATACCAGAACATATAATCCACATGTTTAGATGCAATTATAAATTTTACTTCCAGTAATTTCCTTGTATAAAAAGCAGTTTTACCCTTGCTACTCTACATTTGCTACTCCAAATGGAACTCTAACTCAATGTATACTTATTTTAAATAGAAACTAAATGTCTGGATACTTTCAGTCTTTCAAGATATAACAATTGTGTTGGTCTTGACAACATTGTTTGACTGCAATACACCGATATCCACGGGTACATTTTGATATTCACATATACCTTCTTGAGTTTTAATATGAGTGTACCACCTAAGAGTGGCTCCTTGGGAGCTGATAATAACATCAGCAAACTCTACCGTATTTTAAACTTTAACTGTGATCCATCCTTCCGTCCCCAGCCAAGATACCTGGCTAGAACTGCTCAGGGTACCTGAAACCAGGTTTTATCTGCATTTGCTCTCACTCATTAATTTCTCATTTGCATGGAATTTTTCAGTGTGTTCAAATTTTTTCCTGCCATCTTCCTAATAGTAAGTAATATAGCCTATGAAGAGTTTTTTTTTTATATATATACAAAGCAATAGTACTTTGTATATAAAAAACAGTCCATATATTTATATTGTTCTAGTATAATGACTGGTCATGGGAGAGGAATTTGGGAGCAACCCAATATTAAATCTCTCCTCAAATAGTTTAAGTAAACCCTTGTTGTTAATAATACTGTCAAAAGAAGTTAATAAAACACCTGGTGAATATATATTAGAATGATATACGGACTGAATCTCTTTGTATCACACTAAATTGGTTCAGTAAGGACTTGAACAGCTGTATCAACTTCCCCCAAACTGTCTCAGAACCACAATCCTACAATGAAGACAGGGAGACTTTAGACTCCTGTAACGTTGCTTTGAAATAATAGAATGTCAAGAGTAAAGGGGATTTTAAGTACATCATTGTGACTGGCAATAAGAAAAATGCAGAATACATGTGTTTGTATAAAATAAGTTATTAATATGCATGCGTAATGAGGACATTAGAAGAGTAATTAATGTTTTAAAATGGTTTTCAATATTTACAAATATATGGACAATACCATTCACTCTTCAGTGTAAGAAAGAACCTGACTCAAACCAACAATGGAAAATGTAAGAAACATTCTAAAACAGAAGCAGTATTTGCAATATTGGAAACTACCAAAGTTTGTCTATTTTAGACCACATGTTCTGTGCTAGTGGTCCACTGATACACCAGAGAAGCAGAAAGACAAACTTCTCGTCACTTTTCTTTACTACACATTCTAACTCACAGAATCCTTTGGATTATGTGATTTACAATAGCTAGACAAATTATCAAAGTGGCAGCCAATATGACTGGGAATTGGAACCTGTATAATTTTGTCATCAAAAGAAGTGTCTATCTTATGTGTGTGTGTGCAGCTGTACATGCTCACATGAATGTACATAGGATTGAGTGTGATCAATTTGTTTTTCTTATTTAATCAATCTGTAAATGGTTTCCTAATTGGACAATTTTTATTCTTTAAGAAACTCTTAATAAATTGTTTTTTTTTCATGATTGTGAGTAGATACTATATATTTGCATGCTAGATTCTCTTAGATAATATTCTTATTTTGAAAATTAGAAATAAATTTGACAATGATTAACAAGTATAAAAAATGAATTTTTTACCCAATATCAATATATATATTGATCACAGCTTCCTTCTGCCACATTTTTATAGAAATAGACAGAAACATTTCTCTACATCTGACCCTTTTATGTAATTATCTGACTTGATCATTTCATATTTTTCCATTATTGCTTTGGACTTAGTGGGTTTCCTTTAAAATCAATGATCAAAATAGGATACTGGCTGGCGTGTGGTGGTGCATGCCTTTAATCTCAGCACTTGGGAGGTAGAGCCAGGTGGATCTCTGTGAGTTCAAGGCCAGCCTGGTATACAGAGTGAGTTCCAGGAAAGGCTCAAAGCTACACAGAGAAACCTTGTCTCAAAAAAAAAAAAAAGGTTACTGTATATGAAAAAGCTAAAATTGTATTTTTAAAGGCTGATGGCATTTGTCCTATTGAAAATGTGATCTATGTATTACATTATCTGTAAACATGTAGTAAGAAAGGAACATATTTATCTGCCTGTGCTTTACATGAGTCTAATATTTGCAATTTGATTTTGCACATAGTGACAGATTACACTGATTGTCGAGATTTAAAATCACCATGGAAACACACCTCTAGTGTGTCTGTGATGGAATTTCTAGACTGAGTTAACTCAGGTAGGGATGCCTTACTTATGGCATGGTCTATACCATTTCATATACGTGGCTTCTTGTCTCAATAAAATATATAAAAAAAAAGAAAAAAAGAACATCAGTATTCAAGTATTCACCTCTTTCTCCACCCTGACTATGGATACAATGTGACCACATGACTCAAGCTCCTCTACCATGCCTTCCCCACAGGGATGGATGACCATAGCCTCAAACTGAGAGCCAAAATCAACCCTTCCTTTCTTCAGTTACTTTTCTCTGGGATTTTATCTCAGCAATGAGGAAAAATAATTAATTAGCTTTTTCTAATAACTTGCTGTTCTTTGGCTTGACAAATATTTCAAAACCTCGACTATAAGTTAAAAAAAAAAAACTCACAATTTTCAAATCTAACTGGTAGCCCTGATAACTCCTTAACAGATTCTTTAGTTTAACATCCAAGGGATACCTTTTGTGAAGAATCCATGAAAACATTAGTCTAAAAAAATTTAAAGAAATTTTTGAGTGCATATATTAACAGGTAGGAAAGTGAGGCAATTGTAAAGTCTGCATACTATAGGAGACTAGGAATCCAGATAGGCAAGCAAGCAGTGAGGGAAAGCAGCAAGGTGTGAGGATGGCTTCCACTTGCATACATTTGTCACTATCCATCAAATTAGAAGATTGAATGGTGTAGACTATCATCAACACTAATTGTAAAAACACGGAAAGGAAAATCCAGAAAATCTTAAAACTTGAAATAAGAAATTTTAATGATCAAGATTACCTACAAAGTCAACCGTGATGGCTCACACTATTGTTGGTTGTTTTTTGGCTCTTTTTGGAGGGCCCTCCACCCAGCTCCCAAATAAATCAAACACAGAGGCTTATACTTAATTATAAATGCCTGGCCTTAGCTTGGCTTAGTTTCTTGCCAGCTTTCCTTAACTTAAATTATCCCATCTATCTTTTGCCTATAGGCTTTTCCCGTTCTCTTACTTCTGTAAATCTTACTCAGTGGCTCGCTGTGTAGCTGGGTGGCTGGGTAGCTGGCCCCTGAAGTTCTCTTCCTTCCTGAAGTTCTCCTAGCTCTTTTGGCTGCTAGCTCTCTTCTCCCAGTTTTCTCCTTCTCTATATACTCTCTGCCTGCCAGCTCCGACTATCCTTTCTCCTGCCTTGCTATTGGCCAGTTCTTTATTAGACCATCAGGTATTTTACAGAGGCACAGTAACACAGCTTCACAGAATTAAACAAATACAACATAAACAAAAGTAACACACCTTAAAGTAATATTCCACAACACACACTTTTCAGCCCAATACTTGGGGGGAGGGGGGGCTTGAAAGCTAAGGCAGGAGGATTGCTTTTGGAGTTTAAGACCAGCCTGGGCTACACAGAGAGTAGGCCAATCTAGACTGCACAATGAAACCCTATCTCAAAACAAATGATAAGAAAATTTACCTGCAAGTCAGAGTGGCAGCAGGTACCTGTAACCCTAGCCATCTGGGAGCTGGAGGCCACAAGATGGAGAGTTTAACACCAGCATCGGTAATTTAAGACTGTTTCAAAATAAAGCTTGGTTAGGTTGTCAGCTCATTAGTAGAACACTTGTTTAGTACAAATTGAAATCCCAAGGTTCAATATCTAATAACACAAACACAAAGTTATCCACAAGCTTAGTAGTATAATTCACACTATGCATTCCCAACATTTTGGAAACACGGACAGAAAGATGGACTGCCTCGACTATATATTAAGTTCTGGGCTACCCTGTGCTAAATAAAAGACACCTGATTTTGAAAGGGGAATCTATCTGGAGAGAAACCAATAAAATGCAAATACCTAATGGTGAAATGTCAAAAGCTTTTGAGACAGAAATACAAAAGCAAAGGTACCTGCATGCATAACTTATACTTCAAACACATTTGTGGACCTAGCACAGAAGGAAAATGAAAATTGGAAAGGAGCAAACCTGAGCACCGGGACACAGTCCTCAAAGGTACTGGGGCAGGACATTTTTCTTATCTGTGAAATAGGTACTTCTTGATACTATCATTTAAAGTACACAATTATAGTAAGCATACATACACATATTTTCTATAAATGCTATCTGTAACAAGCATATTTCCATAAATGTTTAATTAAGGAAGAATGATACAGTATTTTGAAGAAACAGAATATGTAAGTAAGAACAATTTAATTTCAGGCTTATCTTAATCGGAGGCTAAACAGTCTCAATTTCTTCAGAACATAAACTATTATAAATATAGCCTAAGGTAATGCTAATTTCAGGAGAGAGGGACTTTTAAAAGTCTAGAAACATACTAGAATTTTATTATGAATAATCTCAAATACAGAGTCAGTAGTAACCAACAACTTCATCTATAAAACACCTTTGGGCTATGTGCATTGCATCTTGTTAGAGCTTGTTACTTTTTTTTTTTTTTTTTTGGTTTTTGAGACAGGGTTTCTCTGTGTAGCTTTGGATGCTCAGTAGACCAGGCTGGCCTCGAACTCACAGAGATCGGCCTGGCTCTGCCTCCCAAGCGCTGGCATTAAAGGTGTGTGCCGCCACTGCCAAGCCAGGGCATGTTACTTTTTGAAAATAAAAAAA
>CABHPP010147046.1:0-21242 GCA_902168425.1 Peromyscus attwateri
ATAAAACATGCTGAATCCATTCAGTGTTTTTTGCATGTACATATTTCTATGGCTGACCACTCAGTATTGGATATTCAGGGGCTCATCCCTAGGGAAGACTAACCCCCCTCCTTTCTTAGCAGTGTTAATTTAGTGTAGAACTTCATCTAGTGGGGTCCTGTGAAATTTTGTGACACCCATGAAATCTCAAAAACCATGGTTGCCCAAACAATACCTGAGCAATGACAACAACAATTAACATCAGAGAGTTTTTAATATTAAATTCACTTTTTGTTGGGTTCTGACTGTTTTATTGGTTCAATATATGCCATATTAACCTTGAATTTTTTCATGTTTTTTATTCTTTGACACTTTTATAACTCATATAAGGAAATTTACTTGCTTTTGTCCCTCGCTTCCTACTCTCACCCACCTTTCTCTCTTCATAAAAAAACCTTCATCTTCCCAATTAGGCCCCTTCCTTCTTAAATCTTAGTTTCTTGTTTTTAAGATTATAATATAATTACGTAATTTATCACTTCTCTTTCCTCCCTCCAAATCCTCCCACACATCCCCCTTTGTTCTTATTCAAATTCATGGTCTCTTTTTCATTAATTTTTCATATATATATATATATATATATATATTCCTAAATACAATCTGCTTGGTCTGTATGATGTTATATGTATATTTTCAAGGATAGGCAGAAAGTTCTCAAAAGAAAAAAAATGGCTAAGAAACACCTCAAAGTGTTCACCATCCTTAGCAATTAGGGAAATACAAATCAAAACCACTTTGAAAATTCATCTTATCACAGTCAGAATGGCAAAGATCAACAAACATCTGACCACCCATCCTGGAGGGGGTGTGGGGAAAAGGGTACCCTAATTTACTGTTGGTGTAGCCACTATGAAAATCAGTATGGAGAATCATCAACGCCCACCCCACCCCCCAAAAAAACCTAAAAAAATCTGCCATATGACCTAGCGCTACCACTCCTTGGCATATGTCCAAAGGACTTAAAATCCTACTCCACAGATACTTGCTCAGCCACGTTCATTTCTGCTTTCTTCACAATAGCTAGGAAATGGAAAGAACTAATGAATGGATAGTGAATATGTGGTATATATACACTATGGAATACTGATCAGATGTAAAAAATGTGAAATGAGCTTTGCCTTGAATTTTAAGAACATATTTTAAAATGTAGCCATGTGTGTTGTGTGATAAGGCTCATAAAGTTTCCCTGATACTCTATTTCTATTAATTGTAATTTTATAGAAAAATATTTAAAATTCCAAGATGATAAAATCAGGTCTGACAGCTGATGGATTTCAAAGTTGGTAGCAGAAAAAAAGAACTTAATAAAATTCTCACTACTTTCTCATTTATTTGAGGTGGGAAAAAAGCAACCGATCTACAAACGAGTTCCCAAGGGGCTGACTTGAAAAAATATTTACAGCTCTATGTCATTAACAGGGGCAGTTCAGTTAGTAGGAAGCCAAAACTGCATTTCTTGAATTCAGTGTTTAGGCTAATATGCCATAACATATTTGAACAATATGCGTAGTTTCTTAAGTGTTGTGCTATTGGAGAACAGAAAAATGAATCAAGAATGATCTGAGCCAGCGATGTTTATATTTATTTAGACATTTGTTACCTTTAAAATAATAGTGCAAGTTGGAAGGTTGGAGCTTTGTGCCACTAAAATTTTATGAACACAGAGAATGAGCACAATAGAAGCAGCTTCTTTAAATTCTATATTAGCTGGGAGATGTGCTTTATGCCCATAACCCTAGTTCGTGGGAGGCCGAGACAGGAAGATTGCTATGAATTCCAGGTCAGCCTGGGCTACATAAATTAGTTCCACTGAACTACAGAGTGAAATCCTCTTTCAAAAAGAACATAAAAATGAAAAAAGCAAACTTGTAATTTATACCTTGCTAATGAATGTAGTAACTTTTCACACCAATCTATGTATACCTGAAGTGACAGGCTCTTAAAATGCAGTTTACATAGACACATACAATAGTGAAATACCACAAATTCTGGTTAGTATGTTGACAGGCTACATGAAGAACTAGTAAGGGAGGACACAAAATGCAGCCAAGAGTGAGGTTAACCCAAATAACATATGTCTCAGAGTACTTATCTATTGACTCAGAGCTTTCTCAGCATTTTCTCAAAGAAACCTGATTAGTACATTAGCAAACTCAACACTGAACACTGGAATCACCTAAGGATATAAAAAGTGCTCATTCTGGGGCAGGAGAGTTGGCTCAGCCAGAACGTGAGCAGATGTTCTGGGTTTGGTTCCAGGCACACATGCTGGTTTACAACCACCCATAACTCCGGTTTAAGGGGCTCTGATACCTTCTCCTGCCTGGCCTCTGTGGGCACTGTGTGCACATGGTACACATACATACATGCAGACAATATGCTCATACATGTAAATTAAATCTAAAAATTGTTTTGAAATTATGTTTATTCCTATGCTTAATGGACACATTATATCTTAGTCTTTGGAGTTTGGACCTGAACATTCATGTGTATACGAATGTGTATATATGTAATTAGAATTTTTTAGAATCTCTCCAGGTAATGTTAAAAGTAGTCAAAATCTAACTTTCTCTGGAGAAACTCAACAGTTGCTGATGGTAATACTAGGGAGAAATGTTTCTCCAAAGTCTTTAAAAGGACACTGAAATATTAACAAAATAAAAGGACACTAAGTAATGTTTAAACAAAAACAACAACAGACATGTCATCCCAGAAAGCCATATAAACCTCCATCGGTGTTTTTTTTTTTTTCCACTGAGCTTTTAATAGAGATTGCGTGGTAACTGTTCCAACTCACCAATTAAGTAGATCTTTAAATGACAATTTAATGTTGGCACTCGATTGTGAAATTTGGCAGCCTAAAGAGCATGTGCCCAACAAGAAGGCCCTCATCAAGACCTGGCCTTAATTGTTGTGTTTTTCCCCTTGGGTGGTGATGGCTTTGCTCTGGGCCACCCACATTCAGGTCCTGCTAATGATACATATTTGTAAAAACAGCTCACCCTGGGCTATGCTTATAATTTGTGAATCAAAGGAAAAAAACCTCTATACATAATAGCTAAAATCATGGGCTTTGAAGTCAGACAATCCAGGCCTAAAAACCTGGCTCTTTATTGCCGCTTGACTTGAGGCAACAACTTGAACTTGACACTTCTCTAATCCTTCATTTCCTCATGTCTAAAACACTATTAAGTAGGGCTAGTGAGATTGCTCAGCGGGTAAAGGGACTTGCTGTCAATTCTGATAACCCGAGTTTGACTCCTAGACTCACATGGTGAAGGGAGAGAACTGTTCTGAGAAAGTTGCCCTCTGACCTCCATGCTTGAGTTGTTGCCCAAGTACATCCCTTTACATGCATAATCATTCAGCCAATAAATAAATGTAATAAAATATTATTTAATAATACTCTGTACTTTGTAGGGTTTAATAAAGATCACATGTGGTAAGATACACTATTTTCCTGTCATACAGTGTGTACTGAATTAATATCAAGAACTTTAGAAAATCAGTTATTGTTTAAGGATCAAGTCTGATATAAATAAAACTTCATAACCAGTTATGCTAACCACATGGCTAAATGGGAGTCCTGGTCAAGTCCTTTTAATGACTTAGAATGGAAACTTATCTGAACACATCTACCCAAATCCTGCTTCTTCAAATCAGCAAATCTGACCAAGCATCACATCCCCTTACAGTTTGTGTTTAATCACTAATGGCCATTCTTTATTTGCTCACAGCTTTCTCCTGTTTTGTTTTTCCTGGTTGTGGAAACTCGACATTTTCCCAAGTTCTCAGGACTTTGAACCCAATCTTATGGCTCTGATTCAGTGTCTTGGCTCTTGAAGAGCTCTGGTTCCCATTTAGTCTATCTTTTTCTCTCTTGGCTATCTCGAGGAATATACTCTGACATTATTTCAGCCTTTTATGACTGAAGTCTTAAACAGTCATTCCAGCAGGCCCATCCCAGATGACCCACTCGAACTCCTCTCAAGAGAGGATTCAAACTGCAGCAAGGCCAGATGCTCCAATATATGAAAATATCAATCTTGAATGTGTTGCACAATAGAAAATATTTCCATTCTATTGCTTCACTAAGTGTGTTTCCTAATATTGTGTTATATGGATGGTTCAGATATGAATTCCTTTGGACTGAACTTCAAGCAAATCTGTGCTGTTACATCATCTGTTCTTCTCAAATATTTAAAGCCTTGCCTTTGTCTAAGGGGAGGATTTTTTTATTTTTTCATTATTTATTTCTGAATGTGATCATCTTGTAATGATCAGAGAAATCTCAGCAAGGCTATTTAGCTTAAAACAATGATAAACATCTGAGTAACCATAAATAAAACAGTTATTTCTTCTCACCTAGTTTCCTTTCTAAAGGTTTTCTAAATTGCTGCCATTTTTTTCCTGGTAGCTACTGTTCACCTCACTTTGCAGATCAACTAAACCTTCACCACATGTTTATCAGGCATATACTATTATCATTTCCCCTGCTCAAACAGGGGAGATAGTGTGGCTCTGAGCAGTCACATGCATTTTTCATGGTCAGAAACAGAAGTAGTCATGTGCACACAACACTGTTTTGTTCATCACTGGGCTGCATTGTCTTCCAGTGCAGGAAAAGACCTTGAACAAGGGACACTACATGATGCAAAGTAGCCAGTTTCTAGCTGGAGTAAGGATCAATGTGGAACTGGTGGTGGTGAATTTGTAACAAACTTATTTCAAATAATGATCTTGCCTCATTTCTGAGTTTCCACTGTTATGAAAACTTAGATGAGAGTCTTGGGAAGAAGCACCTGGCTTCAGAATTTGTACACTAAGTTTCAAATTAGCCTTAGAAATGCCAACCTGTAGTACAGCAGGCAGAACTGGGTGACTCTGGAACTTCTTCAACAAATGGATGTGCAGAATCACTTCTTGATTATCCCACCATTTGTTTGTGTTGTGTTCCGATGCACTCTTAGCTCAGAGATTGTACAAGGCATGCATTAAAATAATAACTCATCCATAAATAGTTGGATGTGATGCATTGAGATGATTACCATTGCTACAAGGAAGAAGAAACTATGAATAGTTGGGTGGGTACTTCCTGAGAATGCCAGCTCTACAAAATTCTTAGCTAGTAGTATGTAGATTTTCACAGAAGTATACCCTCTACAAGCTTCTAATGTCACTTCTGCCAAATGAGATTTAATAAAGAAAATGTTTTCTTATCATGCTTAATAATTTAGACTTTCTAAATTAGTAATTTAGAAAATTGCTAGTGGACAAAGAAAAGACATGAAAGGATTGCCAAGAATTTTTTTTTCAAATCCAGGAAAACTGAAATGCTTCCCAAAAGCTAAAGCTAAACATTCTTCTACTTCTTCTTCTTCTTCTTCTTCTCCTCCTCCTCCTCCTCCTCTTCCTCCTCCTCCTCCTCCTCCTCCTCCTCTTCCTCCTCCTCCTTCTGGTTTTTTGAGACAGGGTTTCTCTGTGTAGTTTCGGTAATTGTCTTGGATCTTGCTCTGTAGACCAGGATGGCCTGAAACTCACAGAGATTCTCCTGGCTCTGCCTCCCGAGTGCTGGGATTAAAGGCATGAGCTACCACCATCCAGCAAAGCTAAACATTCTAATTCAAGCTATATTTAAAACATCTTTTAAAAATACATGTAAAGTCAATATAGAGTGTCATGAGTCTTAAGGCAGATTTTAAAATGTTCTCATCTAATGCTCCTAGTAAACATGAATTTTATTATGTCTAACCTTCATTTTCACTAAGAATGCCATCTCTTAAAGACATAGGTGAAAGTGAGGTAGGCTACTCCAATCAATATGGACTAAGGCAGGTTTAAAAATGAACACAAGGTAGATATGCTCAATGGCCAATCTTATTCTCTGGTGACTTTAGTCTTTCAGAATATTCTATATTGCTCTTGTTTGGCCAAACTGGTACAAGAAACAACTGTGAGAAATTTGTTCTGCTCACTTATTATAAACTATATTTGAACATCTGAAGTTTGGGAATGATTTACTTAACTACTTTATTAAGCGTTCAAGATTGCTTCTTTAATAACGTCCCTTCCCTTTTTCGTGTTTTTATTATAGTAATAAAAGTATAACATAAAATTTGTCATCTTAACCATTTGTAAGAGTACAGTGCATTTTTGTTAATTATACAAAGACTATTATGCAACAGATATCCAGAAATCCACCTTGGAAAGCCAAAGCTCTAACTCCCTGTCTCCTATTCTCTAGGGAGCCACCATTATGTTTTCTGTTTCTTAGAGGTTGATTACTTTAAACAGCTCCTCAAAGTAGAATCATGAAGCATTTGTTATTTTGTAACTGGCTTACTTAACTTATACTAATTTCCTTAAGTTTTATTCAGGTTGTAGCATGTCTTGACTGAGTATGGTGGCAGATGCACTTGTAACCTCAGCCCTTGAAAGACTGGAGATTTGCCATGGGTTTTAGGCCAACCGGGGCTACACAATGTGTTGTTCCAGGCTAGCTTGAGCTACAGAGAGCAAGATCCTGTCTTAGAAAAAAAAATCAACCCCAACCCCAAATTTCCTTCCTTAAAAGTCCCCAAATATTCTCTTGTCTGTATGTTTGTGTATATACAACTTTTGTAATCCATTCATTGATGGGTGGACATTTGAGTTGCTTCTACTTCTTAGCTCTAGTGGATAGTACTGAAGTCTCTTCAAGATCTTGTTCTCAGTTCTTGTAGGATATACATCCAGAAGTAGGATGGCAGAACCATAGGGAGGAACTGTGTTCAGTTTTGTAAGATACTTAGGATTTTGATACTGATTCTACTAATTTACGTTCCCACCAACAGTATGCAAGGGTTCAAATTTTTCTATGCTCTTGGGGACATTCATTTCCTGTTGCTTTGATAGTGGTCACCCTAATAATTATGAAGTTAAGTATCATGATAGAGAGTTGGCAATACATCCAAGTGATAAAGTATTTGCTTGGAATATACAAAACCTCAGGTTTGATCCCCAGCACCACATAAACAAGTAAGGAAAGATTTTAGTAAAAAAATTGTATCATAATTTATACTTCCATTTTCATTTTCATTTGTTGGTAAATTGCATAACTTCTTTGAGAAATGTTCATTCAAATTCTTTTTTTTACCTTTAAATTGGATTACATTGTTTTATTGTGATTAAATTATCACTATCCTTTGTATATTCTGTGTATTAACTTTTCCCACATACATTGCAAATATTCTTTTCTCCATGTATAGATTGCTGTCTCACCATTTCCTTCATCTGTATTTTGTTATATCTTTTTGAGAAAATAAGAAAGAGGTAGACTTACAGTTAGGAAACTTGGTGTTGCACATGTGCTAAGTGTATTCTGCTGGATAAACAAATGGAAAATGCTGGTTTAAAGTACTGGAACACTAAGCATACTCAATGGATTTAAAAAAACATCACTTGCTGTTGAGAGAGGCAGTGGTAGACATGACAGAATGTAAATGGATTTTATCAAAATTCATTGTATTTATGCATGCAATTCTTGAAAATATTTTTAAAGAAATAAATACTTTGTCCAGAGACAGGACCCCATGAAATTTCCCCTCTGCCATTGACTTTGTCAGTGTTCTGGTCTTGTTTATGCAAGCAAAGACATTCACAGCAGGCTTCCTGGCATTCTGGCTTTTGCAATCTTTCTGTCCCCTCTTCTTCAATGTTCTCTGAGCCATAGGTGAAGAAGCTGCTGCAGATTTATCCATTGGGGGTGGGCTCCTCATGACCTGCATTATGTTCAGTTGTGGTTTCCTGAGATGATCTCTGTCTGTTTCAAAAACAAGTTTCTTTGTTAGGAGTGGTAGCTACATTTATCTGTGAGTATAAGAATAAGATTTAGAATGTAGTAAAGAGTTATTCTGACCTAGCAAAGTGGCAGCAGCTGATTATTTTCTAAGGTCTATGACCTCAATAGGCCTGTGAACCTGGCTAGATTTCCACTAACAGGCATGATTTTCCTCTTGTTGAGTGGACCTTAAATCCAATTTAGACAGTTATTGGTTGCCAACAACATGTGAGTGCCACTTATTGCAACTTTATGGACATGTTGCCATGCTGGTAGTTGTCGTGGTTCACAGGTGTTGCAGTTGGGTGGGACAGTTTACCTCACCCCCACCCCCAGCAGCATGCATAGTATTTTCTGGAACCATGGAAGTAGACCACAGAGAAGAGGCGTTCAGGTCAGATACAGCTTGAAACATCTGAGTCCTGTGTCCCAAGCATATGTTGTCTTCAGCAACAGAGGCCCACCCTCATTTCATGAGAGGCAATAAGGGCTACATTGATAATATATATTATTTTGGGAGTCACTTGAGTTACCCTGACCAATCATTCAAAATGAGGTTTCTCTTACCTGGTACTGGAGTTTTTGTTAGTCTGTAGTTCTGGTGGGGAACATTCTCAACCCAAGTGGCTCAACTTCCTTTAAGATATGTATGTATACAAGAGTTGTTGGGACCAGGGATGGATGGAATACAGGGACGAGTGGCCAAACGAATGGAAACACATGAACTGTGAACCGATGGCTGAGGGGCTCCCAACTGGATCAGGCCCTCTGAATGGGTGAGACAGTTGATTGGCTTGATCTGTTTGGGAGGCATCCAGGCAGTTGGACCGGGTCCTGTGCTCAGTGCATGAATTGGCTGTTTGAAACCTGGGGCTTAGCAGAGACACTTGGCTCAGCCTGGGAGGAGGGGACTAGACCTGCCTGGGCTGAGTCCACCAGGTTGATCTCAATCCTCGGGGGAGTCTTTGCCCTGGAGGAGATGGAAATGGGGGGTGGGCCGGGGGGAGGGGGGCGGGGCGGGAGCGGGGAGAACGGGGGAATCCATGGCTGATATGTAAAGTTGAATTATATTGTAAAATAAAATAAAATAAATTCAAAAAAGATATGTATGTATACACTTATATGTATTGTGTATAATTTTAGGTAAATATAAAATATCATGATTCCTTGAGGCTTTATCCAACAACCTTGGTGTAATTTATCCCTTATCTCTCGTGCTCCTTCCGTATTGATTTTCCTCTTTCTCAGCTGGAGGTCCCTTCCCATTACTTTGTTTCCCACTTCATATCGCCCGTGTCTTGCTATTCTCTTCCAAAGGCCTCCTTCCACATATGGTCCCTTCATACTTTTTTGGTGCCTGCTGGGAGACAGAGATTTAGCCTCTCCTAGGGAGGAGTGTTGTTCAATGCAGACTAGTCAGTCTTGAACCCATATACACAAATAAAAAAAAAAGACTCAGCAAGATGTATTTATATATATTTCTTTGTACAATACATACTTACACACATGTATATCTATGTAACAACAACAATAATAACAATAAAGAAGAAGCTACCAACTTGAGATTGGGGATTATGAGAGGGGTTTGACGGAGATGAGTTGGGGGTGGAGGTAGGAAATAGAAGGGGAAATTTATATAATTCTATTTCAACTAAAACATATTAAAATGAATAAAAAATAAATAGAAAAGCAAAAAAAACCAATAATAAAGAGAAGTATTGACTTACCTACAACCAAGCTCCCAATAAACATTTTTGGTTTGTTTAAAGAAAGATCACGTTGAAGAAAAATAAAGTAGGTTACAGCAATAGACACTATCATTTTTAACATTATATTTTGGCTTTATGTCTGTAATCCCAGAATTTAGGATGCTTAGACAGCAGGATTTTTGTGCGTTCAAGCCCAGCCTGGATTAGAGAGTGAGAATTTGTCTCAAGATAAAATGTGAGTGTACACAAGCAAAAGAGAGAGAATGAGTTTTTTGGAAGGGTTACTAATTTAGGCAGCTAAGGTTTGAAAAGGAATAGAGAACCGTGTAAAAATATTTAGTGGGATGATTAATAGCTTGTAGCATTAAACTGGTTCTTCCATTGTTTCTGTGGAGATGGGGTTGGAAAAAGGACTAGATATTTAAAGGGCCAAGTCATCTGAATATTCCAGATCAGTCTATTGTGGGCAGTGCTAGAGATCTTTGACTTCTTTTTCTGAATTATGCATATTATCTGTCTTCTGATTGTGTGAATGCACAAGCACACTCATGTGGAGGTCAAAGGAGAACCCCTCAGTGTCTATCTTCATATTCTACCATGCTTGAGACAAGATTTCTGTTGTTCTCTGCTGCTTATACCAAGCCAGCTGGCTCATGAGCTTCTTAGGAGTCTGTCTCCATCCCCTATCTCCCCACAGAAGCACTGGGATTACAGACATGTGCTTCATCTGGCCTTTGAGGATTCAAATTAAGGTCTTCATGTTTGCACAAGTGTTACCCACTGAGCCATCATTTTCCCAGCTTCAACATAGTTTTTCATATTACATGTTAGAAGCTTTGTTCGGCAAGGGGTGGATAGTAATTGACCCATGATAACAGTCTTTGAGGAAGAAAAACAGCTCAACAGACTATGTTCAAAAGTAAACATGTATTTGAGACTTAGCCCTCTGCTTTTCCCCACACTTCCTTCAAGGAATGTGTTGCCCTTTGTCACTAACTTACTTTTCAAGGTCTTTGGTTATGTTTAATCATCTTAGCCTAGGGAGGAGGAAAATTACAATGCTGTTTTTCTAAGGCTTTTTACTAGAAATAGCTCTACGAAAAACTTCCTCATTGTGCGTGTGTGTGTGTGTGTGTGTGTGTGTGTGTGTCCTTTCTTTTCTCTGTTACAGTTTCAGCTGAATGGGCTCCTTTGTTTGCTCCTGACATCAGTTTCTAGACACCTTTCAGTGACAATTCTGGATCAGTTTCTCTATGTGATATATGGTCACTCACTATATGTTTTTTAGCTCTGAATTTTGTTAGCAAGAAATATTGAATTTTCATCTGCTTCTAGACTCTCTAACCTCAGTTTCCCCAGGGTCTCCTTTTCAGCTCTGGATTTTTGTGTCAGAACCTAAGGGAGGACAATATCTACCTTATGTCATCATCAGAAACTCTCCTATGGTTCTTCATAGCTTACTAGTTTACTTTGCTTTTCTTTGTGTATCCTCTTGAAATAATAGGCTCTATATTCACCATTCCTTTTATGTAAAGAATCAAATATTTGATTTGGGAGGAGTTAGGGAGAGGATTTGGGGTGCTTATGGTCAAAACACATTAAATGAAATTCTCAAAAAATTATTAAAAATATTTTTTTGACAAAATAAGTACCTTTTAACCTTAAAACCATCATGTTAAATGTACTATAAAGAGGTAGTGGTAATGCGGTAATATGAAACAACACCAAATTCCATTTTTATCCCTTTACATTAATTTCACACTATAACCACTCATGTCTTGTGTTACCATAAACACCAATGATGCCTAAGTTACAAATGGTCAAAAAGACAATTTTTTCTGTACCCATAAATGATTCCTATGTACCCCAGCTGTCTTTTCAAAGATATCGACAATAGAATTCTTACTTTTTCTCTGAACTCATTTTTCCTTACTGCTATAAATGTGTACCTTTCTTCCAAGACAAACAGGATTATTTGCTTCCCCTCAAATGTGGTTTATTTGTATTTGAACTGTACAGCTTTGTCATTACCTCTTTCTGGGAGAAACACTTAAACCTATTAAATTTTGAATGTTGGAATACTACTGATCTTTTAAAAGCTTTCTTTAAAATTCTAGTGGAATCTTTGACCTCATGAACTTGCAAACATTCTCCTTTGTTCCTTATAAGAAATTCTGTTCCAACACAAGAGTCTATATATTTCCCCAGAACCATATAATGTATATGTTTGGCACTATGCTTTGCTTATGATGTCACCTATGCTAGAATTTTATTGAGTATCTAAGCAGAGCCCACCAATGATTATAAATGAAAGAAAAGAGAGGTATTTGGGAAATAAGAAGAAACTTTCAGTTGGGATTGAGGAAAGCATTTCAGATAATTTTTGACTATACACGAGAATTTAATAAATACAAGTAGGTTTTCTTGTAGAAGAGCATCAGTGCCTTGCATGTACTAGGTACATAATATATATTTGTATTTGTTAAAGGACCAGATACATGAGTAGATTGCTGTGTTTATCTGTGTTTGTTTCCTTGTGTTTGAACTGATCACATTTATTCTCCCTCCAATGAGACAAATTTGAAACAAAATGATATGTGGTGTCTAAGGAGAAAGTGGACTCTGAAAATAGGTGTCATCCATAGAAAATGAGTGACCTGTCTTACTATTTTGCCTGGCTGAGAGGATAGCCTAGGGGTATTCACAGGCTGTTCAAGCTTCAGATGTATAATGTTAAGTGAGTAGTCATTGTCATAGTTACCAAGTAGGACAACAACTATTAGATACCTACATCTAAGAATCTTCTCCTTTACCATGTGGAGTTACTTTATTTGGACATTGGAGGAGAACTTTTTTAATTTCTTAATGAAGTTTCTGTTGTGGAATATTAGTTTAAGATGTGTTACACAAGAACCTGAGTTTGACTCCTAGCACCACATAACCTAGGTATGGTGGCACACTTGTTTGTTTTCTTCCCATTTATTGAAAATTGATTCTTTTCTTACGTAATATATCTTGACTATAGATATCCTGTAATCTTCCCAGTTCCATCCCACCTCCCCTCCATACAGATCCTCTCTCTTTCTTTCTCTCATTAGCTAAGAAGAGACTTCTAAGAGTTAATAAAATATAACAAAATAAAATATAATAAGATATAACAAAATCCATCACATCGAAATTGGACAAGATAAACCAACAGAAGGAAAAGAACCCCAGAGAATGCACAAGAATCAAAAATCCAGTTGTTCACACACTTAAGAATGCCATAAAAAGAGTAAACTGAAAACTATAATATATAGATGGGGACCTGGTGCAGATTGTGCAGACCTTGAGCATGCTGTCTCAGTCTCTGTGAGTTCATATGAGCTTTGCTTATGTTGACTTATAAGGCCTTGTTCTCCTGGTGTCCTTCACTCCCTCCTGCTTCTCTCTCTCTCTCTCTCTCTCTCTCTCTCTCTCTCTCTCTCTCTCTCCCCTTCCTTCCCTCCCTCTCCCCATGTGTCTGTGTGTGCCCATGCATGCACAAAGAGGCTGGAGTAGGATATTGAGTATCCTGTTATCATTTCCATCTTACTGCCTCGAGACAGCTTTCTTACTGAATCTGGAGCTAGATTGGCAACCAGCAAGTCTCAATGATCTTTCTGTATCCACCTCATCGCTGACAATGCTGTGGGTACAGGGAACATGTGTAGCCAAACCCAGCTTTTTACAGTGTGCTAGTGATTTGAATTTGGTCTTCATGCTTGTGTAGCAAGAATTCTTACTGGTTATGCCATCTTCTCAATCCCCACTCCCTAATCTTCATTGTCAGGGCCCATTTAACCAGAAAGCAAATTGGAGTTCAAGATGGCTTCTTAATAAAGGGAATTTGGGGGAATAGCTTAAAGACACATTTCATTAATTCTCCTCACCAACTGTGGTGATTAATCTTCATTGTCAACTTAGATAGATTTAAAATCACCTAAGAGACACATTTCTGAACATGTTTGTGAAGGAAGACCCACCCTAAATATGAGTAGCATCTTCTGATGGTCTGAAGTCCAAGACTAGCTAAAAAGGAGGTTAACATGAAGAAGCCAGCTGAGTACCAGAATATCTCTCTCTCTCTCTCTCTCTCTCTCTCTCTCTCTCTCTCTCTCTCTCTGTTTTCTGACTGCAGATGAAATGTGAGCAGATGCCTCAAACTGTCACTGCCACAGCTGGAGCTGATCTTGTCTCTACACATTTCACACCATGATGGACTGTATCGCTTCTTAAATTACAAGCCACAATAAACTCTTACTTAGATTGCAGCTGTCGGATACTTTGTCACAGCAATGAGGAAAGTGAAGTGGTAAGTACTACAACAATGAAGAACTCACTTAGGACATAAATTCAGACTCATGTAGGAATTGAATGGTGTATATGTGGTGGGTCTATAGTCAAGGTTCTACAAGCCCCATGGGACTAAGTTGCCTCACTTTGCGGTGCACCCTTGGCCTTCTCAATTCATTCCTGCAAAACAGAGACACTGTGCATCAGCTTTGCTACCATGGTATTCATTTCCCCACTAAAAAGTTTCAAAGCTTAGTCAGAATAGAGGCGGGACTAACAGAACTGAGGTGGTGACACATTAGCAGTAGGTAACATGTTTTTTTTTAAAGATTTATTTATTTATTATGTATACAGAAGCGGGTGCCAGATCTCATTACAGATGGTTGTGAGCCACCATGTGGGTGCTGGGAATTGAACTCAGGACCTCTGGAAGAGCAGTTGGTGCTCTTAACCTCTGAGCCATCTCTCCAGCCCCCGGTAACATGTTTTTAAAGGCACAGAGTTTTACAGAAGCCAACACACTATGTGACAAGCAGGTCACTCTTTCTGAGAGTTAGTGCTTTAACTGTTGCTCATAATACGTGAACTGAACTTTGAAACAGTCACTTGGGTATGTACTTACACATACTGTTGGCATTTTATACACAAAGATATCATGCTGCTGTGTTTTTGAATTGCCCAGACAGGTGGTGATTAGTCAAGCAAGAAATCTGTTTATATATGGAGGTGATCTCATTTGTGGCAGGGTATTTAGTTTACGTGGATCCATTTGGAGGAACTGAAATCTAGTTATCTCACACCTAAAACATGAGCTAAGATATTTTTAGGCTTCTTGTTGTTCTGTATTACAGCATGGCATCAGTTGTCAATTTACTTCTGTTCTGATCTATGCAAGCATCCAAGGTGATTAAAACAGTGTAATAAATTTGGCAAGCCTTGTCCTGGTGGCTGAGGAGAGGCATCATCTAACTCTAAGCATCCTGTAAGTATTAGAGCACTGCCTGTACCTTTTTTTTTTTTTTTTGGTTTTTCAAGACAGGGTTTCTCTGTGTAGCTTTGTGCCTTTCCTAGAACTCACTTGGTAGACCAGGCTGGCCTCGAACTCACAGAGATCTGCCTGGCTCTGCCTCCCGAGTGTTGGGATTAAAGGCGTGCGCCACCACCGCCCGGCCTGCCTGTACCTTTTAAGCTGTTGCTGCTGATCGCTACTGTGAGAAAGAAAGAGTGATATTACCAGCCATCCTGACTACACTCAAAAGCATTGCTGCTATTACTTCAAGTCTGCCTGCTCTCTAAATCAAAAGCAAGAGCTAGTAAGCCAAACATAACAGTGATGTAATTAGGTCAGTGGCTATTAGGTAGCCAAGTGTAAACAGACAGACACATTTTCATATTTGCATATCTTCCTTAAACAAGGTAGACTAAGAAAGTCAAATTGCTTAAAGATTTACGATATTCAGCCTTTTTCTGTTATTACAGGAAAACATTGCAACAGTCATGAACATAACACAATTAGTGATTGGTTAACATATCACATCTTACTACATACTTAAGTAGAGGTAGATTATTTTCCGAAGGAGAACTTAAGGGCTCTAAAAGAAGGGGGAATTCATTTCAGCAGAGTAGACAACTTCCACTAAGAGGTACCAAATGACATTTGGAAGCCAGATGGATTTCATTAATACAGCTGAGCCTTTGAAAAGAGTCTTGCACACTGTCCCAGTTCACCTGGTCACCACACTTCACTTCAGAATGATACAGCTCTATATTTTGCAAGACTGAATTTTGAACGCTATGAGGTTGTTTATGGCAGAGACTTTTACTATGTGCCTGTCACTATTTTACTCTAATTTGTATTACTGCTAATGCTACTACTACATTGCACACACTGAGCATTTAAGTGTGTCAGAAGCTGTGCTTTGCATAACTATCTTGCCGAATTCTTACAGCCAGCTTGAGAGATAGGTACTTTCATTATCTTCATATGAAGGGAGATTCGGAGAGGTTAGGTAACTTTCCTAGTCACTCAGCTAGAACTGGATTCAGTCCCAAGTTTGCTATTATTTTTTAAAATCCCAAAGCTCCCGTGCTTAACTACTGCATTATATACTTCCTTTTCTTTTTTTCTCTTATAGTTCATTGGTGATCTAATTAGAAACAGAAACGTGGCTAGGGTGGGTGGGTGGATGGATATTGCCCCCTTGCCCTACTTCTTCCTCCTCCTCTCTTCACCAAAGAGAGTTCAAATGCTGGTCAAGAGGACCGCACTGCTGGGAAGCCGAGGAAAGGAAGATGCCTGTCTTCACTAAGGATCTGTTTACACATTTAATTAACCAAATGTAATGAGACCTTTTCTGACGTGTTTCAGAACACAGAATGGAAACTTACACTGTTACGTGCTTGTAATCGAAACGTGTTCTGTGCTTAATAACTGCAGAATGAAACACATTATTGATGCAATATGGACCAGAAGTGTGGCCAAACATTCAAATGGAAGAAAAAAAGTAAATGAAAACAATGACCCAAATGAAAAAAAAAATTAGACTAAAATTAGTTAAAGCACAATTTAGCAAACCCAAAGACAACTTTGAATCTTGTTTCCTGGTGAAATCTCTTACACGTGCAGCTGGTTAAAGATTTCATGTCTAAATTGGAACTGACATAGATTATCACTTTTATATTCATGATAGGTGAATGCTTAACTGAATGATCTTAGTCATGTATGGTTGAGGGGCAACTGATGGGTCCATAGTTATAAAAAGGTACCCACCACAACTGCAGCACCTAAAGTTGTTTCAGTTTTGCCTCTGAACCTAATAATCTAAGTTTAATACAAAAGGAACAATAAAACATCTGAGAGTCAAAAAGAAGTTGCTTTGCTTTGGTTTAATTTGCTCGTTGAAGTTCAAAGGCTGAGAGTTGACTACAACATGTGCCTTAGTTACAGTCCATCATCACCACTAATCCCTGAAAAGCTCTATGGTCATCTATAATTTATCTTCATATGTAACTATTTACCTATCTATCTATCTATCTATCTATCTATCTATCTATCTATCTACCTACCTATCATCTATCCATCATGTATCTAATCTATCATATGATTATCTATCTCCTTATCTATATATTCTGTGTCTATCATATATATAATCTATCCAATGATCTATCAATCTATCTATCCATCTATCTACCTATCTGACTATCTTCTACCAAGCAATCAACTGTCTACTCAATTTTATCCCTATTTTCACATCTTTTCACTTTCCTTCACTACAGGCAGTTATTCAAATGTATTTTGTATGTGGATAACCTTATTTATGCTTTTCAAAATCTCTACTATTATTTTTTGTGCATGTGTTTTGTGTGTATGTGTGTGTATAATGTCTGTGTATATGTGAGGGGTATGTGTACTCATGCACATGTTCAGGAGCCAGAAGAGAACATTGGATATCCTGTTGTATCACTCTATACCTTACTCCCTTAAGACAGTGTCTCTCAGTGAAACCGGAGAGACAAGCAAATTCAAGAGATCCTTCTGTCTCCATGCTCCATGTCACTGGGGTTACAGATGTGTGAAACATGCCTGTCCTTTTATGTAGGTACTGGGGATATGAACTCACTCCTTCTGTTTTTATAGTAAATGCTGTTACTCACTGAGCTATATCCTCAGCCACCTGAATGTATTGTTAGTTTAAATTTTTTGTTTAAAACAAATATCTCTGTTTATATATCTTTAATATTTATAAATGGCACTAAACTGTAGACCTTATTTGACATTTGATTTATTGTATTTTATTTAGTGTAGAACACACACACATATATACATACATATACAAAACATGTACATGTGATATTACACCTATGACAACATACATGCACATATTAAAAACATAATAAAAAGGAATATTCTTTTTTTCCCTTTTCTTTCTTTTTCTTTTGAGAAAAGATCTATATCTCAGACTAGCCTTGAATTCACTACGAACTTCTGATCCTACTGCCTTTACCTCTGTAGTGCTTGGATTACAGGCATCCTTCACCATGACCAGTTTTATATGGTGTTGAGAATCAAACCCAGGGCCTCATGAATGTTAGGAAAGCACTCTATCAAGTGAGTAACATCCACAGCAAAGTAAATAATTTCGTTTTTACAACATTTGCAATGAATTTTACTCATTTTTGGGGGTGAGAATGAGTTCAATGAGAAAGTGAAGCGTGACTATATCAGAACACTAATTTCATTTTGAAAACTATAATGCTTGGTATCCATAGAGGAGGTTCAGATATCTTCTTGAAGTAGATTATTTTTTCCACTTCAAAAATATGATATCTGGTGACTGACAGTCACATTTCTTGGTTACTTTTGCTTGATGATGAAACTTAATAATTGTAAGTTTTATGTTGTGATATCTATAGTTACTTAGCCCTCTGTTTTTGTGGTCTATTTCAGCCTGTTTAAATGAACACCACTAAAATAATTAAAAAATACGTGAGACCAGAATATCATTTAAGAGGATGAAGTGGATAACAACCCACACATCTATTGGCTCTGTGTTCAGACACTTGAATTTCTGCCTCAGATCAACTTCACATTCAGTATATGATTCCGCACAAGTCCACCCTGGGCTTTCATCTGTAAAATAGGGAAGTTGGGCTAGATAAGACATAAAGTCATATCCTGGTGTGGTGGTACACATCTGTATTTTTGGCACTTCAGAGGTAGAGGCAGGAGTATCATGAAGTCAAGGCTATCTCCAGCTATGTAGTGAAATTGAGGCCAGCCTTTTATGCCCTAGAACCTGTCTTGAAATAATAAAATAAAACAATTTGGAGCATGGCCATTGTGAGTTAAAATTATTTGGATTTGTGATTCTCAATGAATACTCTATTTCTTCTCTATGTATCCTTCATTATTTTAGAGAAAAAATGCTAAGAACAAAACGAGTACAGTACACTTTTTTTCATGAGCGTTGGGAGATGAAAGGCCTAGAAGCAGAATAGGTGACAATAGATACCTTGGAGATATGAGCCAGGAAGTTTAGAGGCAGCATAGACTTGAGAAAGGTGGTGTTGACTGCTCACAAATAGGAAACACAAATATGAGCCGTTCAATAGATAATTAAAAAGATCCTGGCTCCACGGCCCTCTGCATAATCCAGACAGTTGTGTAGCTTGATCTGCTTAAGGGCCCCCCTGGCAGTAGGATCAGGATCCATCCCTGGTGACATGAGCTGGCTATTTGGAGCCCACTACCTATGGTGAGACCTTGCACAGCCTTGAGGCAGGGGGAGGGGCTTGGACCTGCCTCAACTGAATGTACCAGGCTCTGCTGACTCCCCATGGGAAATCTTGCCTTGTTGGAGGAGGAAATGGGGGGTGAGTTTGGGGGGAGAAGGAGGGAGGGGCGGGAGGAGGGAGGAGAGGGGGACCTGTGATCGGTATATAAAATGAATAAAAATTTCCTTAATAAAAAAGAAAAGAAAATAAAAGGATCCTGGAAGAGAAATCAAGTCCACCAGGCAGGGAAATGATTTTTTTCACAAAATATTATGTTTGAGCAGCCTTTCTGTGGAACTTTGTGTTGTGCTTAAAGCGAACACTTATTCAGCTGAACAAATGTGTTTAATGTCTTTTGTACACATATCTGAAAAGTACCCAAATGGCCCAAGACAGATGCAGTGACATATTTCAAAACTGTTATTAAATGTGTATAACTGAATTTTCTCCACGGATATTGCAACATCCTCAGCCTAATTCTGAACTGCCTGCTGGGACTGAAGGGGGTTGGGAGACCATTGATCCAAGTCTGAAACTGGCTTAGCCTCAGGAAATGAGCTGCAAATGCGTCATCGTCCTGGCTAGGGAAGGCCTGCTGCACGGCAGGATTTAGCATCACCTCAGTACAACCTTAACAGTTCACTTGCCAAGACTGTAAACTTGGCTTTTTCCAGTTCTGTCTCCAGATCCCTCAATTCCTCCTGTGCATTACCAGCTCCACCTCATCGCCCAGGGAACTGTTTCTAAGAACCTCTTGTATAGTACATTCTCCTGCACGTAGTCTTTCTAGTGTCTACTGCCAAGCCCTGTCCTATGGGGAATGTAAGTTTTAGACCAAGGTCAAATTTGGCTAGGACAATGACTGCACATGTGTCCTTGGGAAAAATATGATCCAAGATCATAACTCAATTGGAGAGATCACTGAGGCCCAGGGAGGTGAAACAATGTACTCTGCTTGTATAGGTGGTAATAAGAGCTAGAGCTGGGATGAGAAAGCCAGTCACTTTTCCGACCACTAATTAGGTGTTCTTTGGATAGGGGTGATGCTTTTCTTGAGAATGTTCCACTGTAATTCTCCAAGATACACTTAACAGAAGATTCCCTGGGATAGCACAACACAAAGAGAAGGCTCTCTGAAATAAGACAGAGCAGGACTTCAGTACTGTGCAGAAACTAAATGTGACCTTAAGCAAATAAAACTTTCTGTTTCAGAATCTGCTTAACCTGATATTGATAAGACCGCTCTAGTTTTCTCATAAACATGGTTAGCAAAGAATATTTTTTCCTTTAGCCCTGGCTGACTTCCAATTTGCTTGATTTGAAGAGGACCTTGATCTCCTAATCCCTCGACCTGCATCTCCTGAGTGCTGGGATTATAGGCATGAACCACCACGGCCAGCTACAATATCTTTTTTGATGGCTCTACTTTTACCTTATTTGTGTTTTTATGTTTAAGTAATGTTTATTGTAAGCAGAGTATATCATAATTACACGACATATTTAAATCCAATCTCACAATCAAATTAGAGTGCTTAGGTTATGTACATTTAATGTGATTATTGGCATAATTAGACTGGGTCTGTCATTTGTTGCTTGTTTTCTATTTGCTCCATGTTTTCCAGTTCCCCTTTCACTCATTTTCTGCCTTTCCTGTTTGATTCAGTATTTTCATGACCATCCTCTATCTCTTTCTTGGCTTCCCAACTCTTTCTTTTGATATTTCAGTAGTTGTCATAAGATTCATAGTATATATCCTCATCACATTCTGATTTTTGAATTACCTCATATATATTGACAAGAATCTTATAGGACAAAAATGGAACACGGTTGTTGGAGTGCTTGCCTAGCATGTGAAAAGTCCCATGTTTCATATTCAGCACTGAAGAGAACCAGGTATGCTGGTACCTGCCTGTGGATCATAAATTCAAGGTCATCATTTTCAGCTACCATAAGGAGTTTGATGCTAGCATGGGCGAAATGAGTTCCTGTCTCAAAAAAAATAAAGAAAACCACAAAATACAAAACTGGGCCTGTGAGAGATCTCTCTCTCTCTCTCTCTCTCTCTCTCTCACACACTCTCACACACA
>CABHPP010147046.1:21342-50008 GCA_902168425.1 Peromyscus attwateri
ACACACACACACACACACACACACACACACACACACACACACATACTGCCACAATATATGAAGCTTCATTTCTTTTATTTGGCCTTTATGCTATTTTTGCTATATTTTAAATTCCACAGCACATGGTGATTTTTGTTTAAGCAGTCAGTTACATTTTGCAGAGTTCTTTCTTTTTATTCATCTATCATCTATCAATCAATCATCTGTTATATTTACTTTTTTAACTCTTTTACTCTTTGGGGGTCTGTCACCCAGCTCCCAAATAAATACGTGGGGACTTATTTTCAATGCCCAGCCTTAGCTTGCCTTGTTTTTAGCCAGCTTTTCTTAATTTAAACTATTCTACCTACCTTTCTCTAGTCTATATTCCTTTCTTTCCTTCTTACTCTGCGGCTGATTGTGTAGCAGGTGCCTGGCCTCTGGCATCCTCCTTTCCTTCTCCTTTTTCTTGTTCCTCCTTCTTCTCCTCTTTTTCCCCTATTTATTCTCTCTGTCTGCCAGCCCTGCCTATCCTTTGTCCTGCCTAGCTACTGGCCATTCAGCTCTTTATTAGATCAATTGGTGTTTTAGGCAGGCAAAATAACACAGCTTCACAGAGTTAAACAAATTCAACATAAAAGAATGTAGCACATCTTTGCATCATTAAATGAATATTCCATAGCATAAATAACTGTAACACATCTTAAAATAATATTCCACAACAATCTATCTAGTCATCTGCATCTATCTATCTCTATCATCTATTTAATCTACCAACTACCTATCAGTTTCTACCCATGTAGTACCATTTGCAATGACATCCATTATTCCATGGGGAATTATCTTTCTATATAATATCATTTTTCTCTTGGATAAAGGTAAATGTGAAGCTTCAACACTTCCTAATATTGTAAGAGGCTTCTGAAAATGACTTATTTTACCTTTTGTATGTCTAAAGCTATTTTATTTGTGTTTTTTCAAGGTATTTTGCCAAGTGTAGAATTGTAGGTAAAGTTTTCTTTCTTTTTACAATTTGAAGATGTTGCTTCATAATACATGGACCTAGAATTTTGTTTTTGTATTAGCTCATACTTTTGTTCATGTTGTCATCCTTATATTTGTTTCATTGTATGTAACAAATCCTTTTCTCTAGCCACTTTTGATATTCACTCTTTATCATTGTTTTGAATTCCTTTATCAAAATACATATTAATATAACATTCTTCAGATTTTTCATACTTGAAGTTCATTGAATATCTTATATTCAACATATGTAGCTTTCATAAAATTTGAATGTTTTTCTCAGAAATTTCTCTGCTATTCATGTCTCTCCTTTCCTATTGTGACTATAATCATGTACCTTAGGCCAGACAAAACGACACTTTAACTCTATTTTCTTTTTATTATTCTTCAATTTTAATACTATTTAATTAATGTGTGTGTACTATGCCATACCTGTGTCAGAGATCACCTTCTTGCAGAGGTCCTTTCCTCTCTCCTTGTTTGACACAAGGCCTCATATTCGAATGCTGGCTCTATCAGAATAGGAGGTCTGTGAGCTTCCAGGAAACCTGCTGTCTCCTCTCATTTTGCCACAAATGCAATGGGATTACAGATGTGTGCTCATGCTTGAGCTTTGCTTGGATCCTGAAGATCTAAATTCCAGTCTTCATACTTGTGCAGCAAGCACTTTATACACTGAGCCTTCTCCTCAACCCTCTATTTTTTCTTTGATTTCTTTCTGTTTTCTTTTGCATAGATTGTATTAGTGCACCTTCATTTCACCACTTTTTCTTCTACAGTGCATAATTTGTTGCTAACCCCATCCAATGCACTTTCTATTTTACACATTGGAATTTTATGTCTAGAAATTTGGTGTGGGTATTTTGTTTTTAAAATAGGGCCTTCCTATGTAGCTTTCCAGGTTGACCTTAAACTTATGGTCCTCCTTCTTTAGCCCCAGTACTGGCATTACATGTGTGTCTCACCATACCTAATTTTGATACTGATACACACACACACACACACACACACACACACACACACACACACACACACATATATATATATATATATATATATATATATCTCAAATGTAGTTAAATGAATATATGTATTTGAGAAAGGGTCTCACTGTATATCTCTGGCTGGCCTGTGAGTTATAGGCAAGCTTGATATACATAAATTATAAATTCCAGGTACTTCTCCCTACCAGTTTTGTGATTTGAATGTGTGTTCCACTATGCTTGGACTCTAGTTAATTTTTTGAACTAACCAAATCCAGTTATAATAAGTATTTATTTTTCCACTTAATTCTAGAGTATGAGATGTTTCTGGATACTTTAACTAATTATACTCATCACAGATCATATTTACTATCCCTTTGCATGCCTATTAAATAGTGATGTGATGCCAAAGATTGTAATTTCATCTTGTGTGCCAGCTAGTTTTATTTCAACATGACACAAGCTATAGACATTTTGTGAGGAGATAACCTTAATTGAGAAAATTTCCCCACCAGATCGGCCTGTGGGCAAGCCTGTGGTACATATTCTTAATTAGTGGTTGATAGGAGATGGCCCAGCCCATTGTGGGTGGTACCATCCTTGGGCTGGTGGTCCTGAATTCTACAGAAAAGCAGGCTGAACAAGGTGTCAGGAGCAAACCAGTAAGCAGCACTCCTCCATGGCCTCTGCATCAGCTCCTGCCTTCATATTCCTGCTCTATTTGAGTTCCTATCCCTAACTTCTTTCAGTGGTGAACAAGTGGAAGTATGAGCCAAATAAACCCTTTCCTCCTCAAGTTGCTTTGGTTATGGTGTTTCATCACAGCAATAGTAAATAACCCTAACTAGGACAGAAATTGGTACCAGGAGAGTGAGATATTATTGCTCTGTTAAAGCAATAGTCTAGTAGAGGCCAAGATAGCTGAATTAATGTTTTAAAATCAGAAACAAATTTAAGACAATATATAGAAACATGAATTTAACTAATGATTAAAACATAAGTAAATAGGCAAGTGCTGTGATGGAGTGAGATTGGTTAATGGTAGTGGGAGATGGCTACTGTCAAAGAGACATTAGAACATCTTCTTTTAAGAGTTGTCACAAACATATTTGAAGGGTAAAGAGGCACTAGACATGAGAAAAATATTGGGAAGAAAAGTTTTTTAGGTAGATGGGACATGATATATAAAAAAAAAGTTCCCTGAAATGTTAGAGAAACAGGCTATAGGAGCTGGAGGAAAGAGGACCATAATATTGGAGATGTAGTCAGAGATGAAATCCTTGACTTCATGATCACAGTATATTAGAAGTTTCCCTACTGTGAGTGGCTGAGATCTAACTCTCTAACAATATTCTCAGAACAAAAGCCAGGAAGTCTGTGTTCTAATGTTATTCTACCAGTAACTCACATGCCTTATTTTAATTTCTCTTTTTTACCCCTTTCAGTTTTCTTATTGTAAAACCAGAGGATTGAAGTGGGTTTGCCTGCCTCCCTCCCTGCCTGCCTGCCTCTCTTCCTCCCTCCCTTCCTTGCTGTGGAACAATCTTTTTGTACACTGTGAAGATGTGTTGCTCTCATTTGTTTAATAAAGAGCTAAATGGTCAGTAGCTGGGCAGGAAGAGATTAGGTGGGACTTGTGGCCAGGGATGAAGAAGGGAAGAGTCACCAGCCAGATGTAGAGGAAGCAGAAAATGTACAAGATGAGGTAACCAAAAATGTACTATATGGCTGCAAGTAAATTAATAGAAATGGGTTAAGTTATAAGAGCTAGTTAGAAACAAGCCTGTTGCTGGAGAGCTTCTCTCTAGGTCCCACCAAGTCCTGCAGTTCCACAACCCATGAATAAAATAATCACTCAGATGCTTATATTACTTATAAACTGTATGGCCATGGCAGGCTTCTTGCTAACTGTTCTTATATCTTAAACTAACCCATTTCTACAAATCTATACCTTGCCACGTGGCTCGTGGCTTACTGGCATCTTTATGTGCTGCTTGTCCTTGCGGTGGCTGACAGTATCTCCTCCTCCTTTTTCATGTTCCCTGAATTCTCCTCTCTCCTTGTCCCACTAATACTTCCTGCCTGGTCACTGGCCAATCACTGTTTTATTTATATGGAGCGATATCTACAGCACTTCCCCTTTTCTTCTTTTTTTTTTTTTTTTAAAAAGGAAGGTTTTAAGTTTAATATAGTAAAATTACATATAACAAAACAATTATTGAGCAAGAATTACAGTTACAATATTAAAGAAGATATCCTATCTATCTTATATTTGTGAGTTTAAGGTTTTATATCTAACTTATCTTTTATCATAACTGAGGAAATTACAACTATCTAGTTTTTAACCACATCAAAGACCTCAGAAGGATATAATATTACCTGAGAAATGGGAGAAGGATGTAAGCAACTTTCGGGAGTCTTGAGGGTAGACAGAGACAGCTGACAGCCTGGACAGTCACCTAATGTTCCTTTGTAAAGTTGGGGCATCTGTCTTCAGCTCACAGGGCTAGAGTCTCTCCGTTATTTTTTTCAGTGTCCTGTAGAATGTCTGGCAGTTTTTTCTGTGAAGCAGGAACCTGAAGGACCATCTTGTCAAGGAAAGTTTAGTGTCATCTTTCCATGGGTCTTGCATGTCCAGTCAATCAAGCAGTTCAGGCAAGAACAGTTTCTTGCCCGAATGGCTATCTTTGCCAAGGTGAAGATAAACTCCATATGGAGTGTCTTAGATGCCTATCCTCCTCTCCAAAGTAAATCCAGTGCTGCCAGGAGCAGACATGTCTCACTGTCCAGAATGTCTAAATTTTTAAAACATTTTAAATGCCATATTCTGTAGGTCTTTGAAGTGTTTGAAGACTACCTATCTATCTGAAATATATCTATGTATACCTAGAAGACTTAACTAACATGGATACAAATGTGATTATCATAGATGACTAATTATTAATCTATTTCTTAATTATCCATTACAATTTTAAATGAGTTACATAAACATAATACCTCAAACAAGAATAGAAATATACACACAGTATAACAAAATTAACTTTAAACTTGTATCAATAAACTAAAATCCATAGCAATATAAAACATTTTAAACAAGTTGTTACTCTTTAAAAGTAGGTTCATTAATCTACCCTTTTATCCTATCATATCTATATCATATCCCCTTTTGTTTTTTAGAAAGAGATCGCATTTATAATCAACCTGTTTTAAATAAAAATATTGGTTTTTCTCTGTTCCACACCAGAGGGCTCTTCTGATTTGGGACACAAGAATCTCTTAACCTTTTTATTTTAGGAATATGTCTGTGTTTAGAGAGGGAGTGAGCCCATTCCATCTCCAAAGCCAGCTTGGTATATTTGGGAATTTGGGCATAGATTCTCTTACTACTTCCTGCTGGAGGGGGGTGCTGTATCTTATGGGGACACAAAGAAAATTTTAGGCTTATGGGGTAGTCCGTGAGGCTGTATTGTGTGAGCCAGTTGCCTTGAAACCATTCTGGATGTTGGATCATCTGGGCCATGGTGTCATCGGAGACCTTTCAGGGGGTCTTGGCTGGTCAAACCTGATGTATCTTAGTCTGGAACAAATCCATAGCCTCTGGCTTTCTGTGGAAACAAAATCAGAACCTCTTTTTCAAAGCAACATATCCTTATATCCAAATTTTGAAGTCAAGGTACCTTTAAAGTATACATTTTGGCATAACTCAACAGGTTTTACAATCAAATGTTTTTCTTCAGTTACGAATATCAAAGACAACATAATCCAGATTCTCTGTGTCATAGCCATCTTTACATGACTTATTACCCTTACTGTTTTTTTAAAGACTTTATTTTTAAAAACTATCTATTTGTTTATATAACTGTATTTTTTTGTCTTTCAAGCCTACATACATTTTTACATACATTGTAAACTATTTTATCTGAATCAGTCTTATTGTGAACCTATTGCTTTAAACTGCAGCCTTCTAACCCTGAAACGGTGCTGTGGCTGCTGGCTCCGCCCATTTCAGCTTCCCAATATGGCCATGGTATGTTTTCTGCCAGCCCTGGGAGCCATCAAGTCTCAGAAACAGTGGGTCTATGCTTCTATCAAAGCAGCATGTAGCCCAGAAAACCTCTTTTTGTTTTGTAGTAGGAAAGGCTAAATCCACCACGCAGCTTAATGTGCCACTTGTAGAGGCCTCATTCCCCCCATACTGCAGGTTGAGCGCAAACGCCAGGAACCCGCCAGTAGCTCAAATGCACGTTTTGTGGTGTCTAGCTGCCAGTATGAAACATGAAGCAGGAACCTGGTTTTGGCTCTGTTTAGAATTGATTATTAAAAATTCTCAGGTTTAAGGTGGAAATTCGAGCCATTGGGCGCCATTTGTTGCTGGAGAGCTTCTCTCTAGGTCCCACCAAGCCCCGCAGTTCCACAACCCATGAATAAAATAATCACTCAGATGCTTATATTACTTATAAACTATATGGCTGTGACAGGCTTCTTGCTAACTGTTCTTATATCTTAAACTAACCCATTTCTATAAATCTATACCTTGCCACATGGCTCATGGCTTACTGGAATCTTTACATGCTGCTTGTCCTTGCAGTGGCTGGCAGTGTCTCCTCCTCCTTTTTCGTGTTCCCTGAATTCTCCTCTCTCCTTGTCCCACCTATACTTCCTGCCTGGTCACTGGCCAATCAGTGTTTTATTTATATGGAGCGATATCCACAGCACAAGCCTAAGCTATCTGCTGATAATTTATAATTAATAATAAGCCTCTGTGTGGTTATTTGGAAACTAGCTAGTGGGACAGAAAAGTCTACCTACACCCCCTCAATTCCTAATTCTGTCCTCCATCCCTTTATTCTTTCCTTCCCTCATTTGTTCTGTCTTTTATTTTTATTTTTGAAACAAGGTATCACTGTGTATCTCAGGCTATCTTTAAACTTACCATATAACCCAGACTTCAAACTCACAATTCTCCTGCCTCAGTCTCTTGAGTGATAAGGCTCGGACTAGAATCTCTTTAAGGTCTTTTAAAGCTCTAGTACTTTAGGAAAGATCATTCAAAAAACTTACTGAAAGGTCTAGTCTGTCTGTTAGTTTCAAATGAGTTACTTCTTATCTTGGAGATATAAATCATAAAAGATCTATTCTTGGGGTGGAGAGATGTCTCCATGATTGAGAACACTTGCTGTTCTTTCCAAGGTCTTGGGTTTGATTCTTAGCACCCATATGGCAGTTCATAACTGTCTGTAACTCCAGTTCCAGTGCATCTGTCACAACACCTTCTTCAACACTCTTTAGGCAAGAGATATGTACATAGTGCACAGACATAATTGAAGGAAAAGTACACATACACATAACATTAAAACAAAACAAAAACTGAATTTGAGAAATGGGGGGGCATCTATTCCTATATAGCTTTTAAATTCTAATTAGTTTTCTCAAAGTCAATTTCAAAGTATTTTAATTACCTCTGATGCTGATGATAATATACAATAACTTCTATCTTCAAGTACTTTCAAACCACGATTTAGAAAAAAAGTATTTCAAGTAGTTTCAAATGTGAGACCTGGGAATGTAGCTTGGTTGGTAGAGTGGTTGCCTAGCATGTGTGAAACCCTGGGCTAGATCTCTGCAAGGAAAAAAGCCTGATAAGTTGATTTATGCATGTAATCACAACTGTTGAGTAACGGAGGCAGAAGGATTAGGAGTTTAAAGCTATCTGTGGCAACATAGCAGGTTTGAGTTCAGTCTATGCTACCTAAGATTTTCTCAAAGAACCAAGAAGAAGGAGGAGGCAGAGGAGGAGGAGAAGTTGAAAGTATGAACAGATGAATGGTTGAAAATATTGGGAGATTTTATAAGTGACAGTTTTTGTTAATATAATTCACATACCATACAATTTACCTAATCAGAATATATAATATAATGTATAGTGAACACTATAATAAATAAATTTCAGAACATTTTCATTATCCACCACCAAATTCATCTGTGGGAATAAAGCACAATTTTTTAAATCACACAAACACCTTTAATTATTTAGAGAGTATCATAAGCTAACATTCAAGAGTGGATCATTCCTCTTGGAGGCTTATAACAGCCAATTTTAGCAAAGTTGGTTTGTCTTTTACAACTGTGATCTGTATGTAAGTATTGAGTATAGCCATAATAGCAGTATTATAGAGAAAAAATCCATCATAGAAACAGCAAAATCTTTAGTTATCTGTATATGTGGGTAGCTTAGATGTATATTTCTTGTCCCTAATAGATGTCAAAAAAATAACCATCTGTCATGAGAAATGATATTGCTTGCTGAGGGCTGTTTAGTTTTTTTTATCGAGATATCTAGTGAAATCAATAGCCTTAGTTATCTAACATCAGTGCAACATGGATGAAATAATGAAGGCTGCCTACAGAGATCTTTAGATTACAGCCAGGGTTGTAAATAATTACTATTATTGACCTCTGATTTACCCAGTGTGATGGTGGGGCCAGCCTGGTTGAGGAGAAATTCTAACTTTAAACTTTGAAAGGTTAGCTTTGAGTTCTCATACTGTCAATATTTTACCCAGATAATATATTTTGTGTTTTCCTTGATATCCATTTTTTAAATGATTTTGGATCTTTTAGAAGACTGTTTATGACAAAGGCAATGAATGGGAAGAGCAAAATTGGAACATGATAAATGTGATAATGTTAGTGGTTTGAGCATTAGTCAGTCAGCCTCCAACCAATTGTATTCTCATCTGAATATTAGCATTCATACTGTTCAAACTATGCATATGCTGAATAAACAGATAATTATACAAAGATCATGTCACAGTTATCCCAAATGACACTTTTCTGTTTCTTGGTTCAGATTTACTCATCAAGACTACTAACTCAGAGATGTCCTGGATGCTTTGCCTCAAGTATATCCTAACAGCAAGCTTACAGCAGGGCAAATAAAAAGCAGTTTCTCAGAGGTACCCAACTAAAGGTTTTCCTTCTCAACAGTGCCAACAAAATATAAAAGTCCTTCTTAAATATTTAATGGTGCTCCCCTGGGGGATGCCACTCCTTCTTCCAGATCTACTGAATCAGTGCCTGAATTTTAACAAGATGCTCAGCTAGTTCATATTCACACTGAAGTTCAAAAAAGCTCCACAACTGATGATCTCAAAAGATGCCCACTGGACTCCCCAGTATTTCTTGAACTTTTCATACTTTGGGTCTGGGTTGGTAGCCTGTGAGTCTTCATTTATACAAGTTCTCAGATCATATCTACAGATCAAATTTGATTAGTCCGAGATGGTCTTTGAACTCCTGTTATTCTGTAAGAAATATAGAGTTCATATGCTGAAATGTACAGACATTTATCTGACTCGCTCCCTGAGCCAATTTGTATCTATTATGAATGTGTGTCTGCTAACAAGTTTTTAGAAAATGTTTTGGAATTTACAACTATATTGTTTTGTAGAATTTTGTTGGTTTTTTTGCTTTATTCATTTATTTACTTTAGATTTTTATTTATTTTTATTATTGTGTCAATGAGTACAGACCCTCATGTGCCATGGTATGCATGGGGAGATTAGAGGGCAATGTTTAGAAGTCCATTATTTTCCACCCCCTTTGGTTCTGGCATCTGAGCTGGGATGGTCAGGCTTGCTCAGCATGTGCTTTTATCTTCTGAACCATCTTGCCAGTCCTACTTTTACTTTTTTCAGTGGAGTGGAGTGTTTCTACAATTTTATTTAGATGACTTCCAAGACTAGAAAAGCTGTTGCTCATTTGTTATACACTGCTATGTTGGTATTTTAAAATGAATGTATATATAATTTGAGTTTTTGCAAACTTTAATTGTACTGTTAACTTAGGAAGAAAATATCCTATTTTACTGTGTTTAGTAAGCATGTACAGAAATTAACAGTTACAATGATCTAGAAACATTAAAATTTAAAATGTCTCTTTGTACATATATAACACACTATTAACTACATAAGGTCTTACCTGCGTGTATTTTCTTGCAATAATTAATATTCTCCGAGTAATGAAAAAAAGTTGGCTTTTTATTACCCTATAATATTTTTACTGTGTATAGTATAATATTTTAATACACTTATAAAGTATGTAGTGATCAATCAGGATAATTATAATTTCCATTTCACTCTCATTTCTTTATACATGGAGCTTTATTTATAATGATTCATAAAATGACTAGTATAGCAATGTCATGCAGCTTAAGCATTCTGGGACCATAAAATATATAATATACTACTGTAAATAGTAGTCACCCTACTGTTACAGGAAACACTAAGACTTAATACTTTCTTACATTGTTTTAGTACTTGTTATCTTGGATTTAATATGTATGAGTCTATCTTATCTTCTTGTCAGTTCCTAGTAATTGCTTGTCTACACTTATATTGCTATGTTTGGCTTCCAAATATGATCAAGAGCAAGCACCACTTGTACTTTTATGTCTGTATTACTTCATGTAACATTATGGCCTCTAGTTTCATTCATTTTGTTTCAAATGACAAAATTTTATTGTTGTGGCTTTATAATATTCCATATATATGATTTATTCCTTCTTTCATTCATGAACATGTTAAATGATTTCATAGCTTGGATATTATGAATAATGCTACAATAAACATGACAGTAGATGTTTCTTTCATACTCTTATTTCCTTTTGGTTATAGCCTCAGCAGTAGGATAGGAAAATCATATTGTAGTTCAAATGTTAGTTTCTTGAGGAATTCATATGCTGTATTCCATTGTGAAATTTGACACAACCATTAATAGTGTTTGAGAGCTCACTTCTCACCTTCTCACCCTTGTTCTTTGTCTTTTTCATAATAGAAAGTCTAACGGGGCTCATAATTTTGAGTGTACGTTCCCTGTTAATTAGTGATATTAAACATATTTCCATATGTTTATTGGATATTTGTATTTCTTCTTTTGAGAAATACTTATTTTGATTATTGGCCTATTTTAAGATGAATAATGCTTTCATTGATTTAGACATTTCATTTCTGTACAGTTTCGGATATTTGCTGAAGATTTCATGACTTTGAGGTGGGCATGTAGCTCAGTTGGTAGAGTGCTTGTCTATCATACACAAATCCTAAATTTGATAGCCATTAGTGTAACTAGGTATGGAGGCACACACCTCCTGAAATACCAGAACAGGAATATGAAGACAGGGGGACAAGAAGTTCAAGATCATCCTTGGTTATATAGTAAGTTCAAGGCAAGATTGAGTTACATGAGACCCTGTCTCAAAAAAAAAAATAGAGCCTCTTGCCTTCTGAAACTCATTAACAGATTATGAGTAGGAAAAACTTGTGTGATTGTTCTTTGTAAATACTATAGTCTTCATATTCTAAAACAGCACAATAAGATTACAGAAACATTTGATCATTTTCTAAGTGGACCGTGTGTTTATGGGTGCATAGTCACTTTAGAAATGAGCAAAATGTTTCTCCATCTCCAGCAACCATTAGTGGCCTCTAGATCCTCAGGGAGGTATGAGTTTTCATGAGATCCACTCCTCTCCATGACAGGATATTGACAGTCCCACTCTTGTGTAGATGTTTGCAGGTAATCAGAGCTGCAGTGAAATCAAGGGTGGTAAGGCTCTATTATGCTCACTTTGCCCACCTTCCCATCCTCTGGATGTTAACATCATGATTTCTGTTCTCTCTTTCATGTTTCCTGACACTTGGAGGGGGTGATACAGATGTCCAATTTACAGCTGAGCATTCAGTGGTCACTTATTTTCAGCACTTTGACCAGTTATTAATTTTTACAGTTACTGCTGCCCACAGTGGCACATTATTTGAATAGATGTCTTTGTTGATAGTCTTTTAATGACCAGGTGAACTTCACCATTTGTTATAAGCTCTCTTTTGACTGAAATATGAAACTACTTTATTATAGGCATGCCTCTTATACCTGGGGAAAACTACCTTCATTATGCTCTTGGAGAAGTCTTGCCTCTGGATCTGGAGTGTTTCTGTACTTAGCCACTTTTCAGCAAAGCAAAATGATCACCATTGGTCATGATGTTGGCTACATACATTAAACTATACTAAATTTCAAAATAACCCAAGAAACTAAATCACGTGATTATGGTGGCTGTGGAAAGTCACTACTGTCACTATGGCTCAAGGAAAGTAAGGTTGAGCGAGGGCCAATTGCCACCTTTCTCTCCATTACTCATTATCATTGTTCTAGGGATCAGATAGAATCTAAATGCATCTGTTTTGTTTTAAAAGCTTTACTTTCTTTATGTGTGCTTGTGTGTATTCAGGTGCCTGAGAAGGCCAGAAGAGCACATTGGACATCCTGGGAGCTGGAGTTAAAGGCATTTGTGAACCATTTATGTGGGTGCTGGGGTACAAACTCTGGTCTTCTGATAGAGCGGCAAGTGCTCTTAATCAATGAGCCATCTTTCTAGCCCTCTAATTACACCTTAATGAGATAATTGCTTTACTCTGTGAGATAGTCTTCCTTCCTGCAAATTCCCCTCACTTAGATCTGGTTCATTCTCTATACTGCTACTTTGTATTCTGATTATTTTTATTGTTCCTGTTTTCATCTCTACATTTTAAGCTTCCAGAGAAGCAAGGACGATGTCTAATTATCTTTTTCCTATAGTCAATCACTTCATTGATTCCATAAATACATATCTGTAGCAATCCCTGTGTAAACATTTTGTCTGTCTTCTACTGAAGAGCTGAATAATTCACTCACTAAAACAATTTATATAAATGCAAGATTGGAATTTCCCTGTTAGAGATCCAGGCTTAAGGTGAATGAGATGGAATTCTGAATTAATTCATTGAGAGTTTCTTGGACCACTGAAGCAAAAAGTAAACCATTAACACTTGAAGTCTATATGTTTCATTCTAATTGAAAGAAAGCTATTTAAAAGGCATCGAACTCCTACAAACACAGATAACATGGTGTATTTGGTAAAGAACTTGTTTCTCTATCAAGCTTGATTTAAAGAGTGTTCAAAAATGTATGACAGAGGATTTCAAGATATGCAAATTGGAGATAATTGCACCATGATCCCTAATGTACTATGGCATCAGTCTTCTTCAATAAGTACTATCTCTTATATGATCTTATACCATCAGTAATACTATCCACTATTCTTATTCCCTAATAATTTGCATAGAAACTAAGATATTATTTCACCTGCACATAGTTCAGTATGATTTTCAAAGAATTTATTTGTTTAAGTTGACAATTATGGTCTAGGGTATTGTTTAGCGGTATAGCACTTGCCCAGTACATACAAAGCCCTCGGTTCCCTCTCCATCACCACAAATGAAGTGACAAGTAAGATTTCATGTTGATTCTGGGGCTGTAGCTAAATTTGTAGAGCACTTACCTAGAATTCACAAAGCTCTGGCTCTTTTACTCAACACTGCATGAAATTGAGTGTGGTGGTACATGTCTATAATCTCAACACTTGGGATGTAGAGACAAGAGTAGCAGAAGTCCCACATCAGATAGAGGGCTGATCTCTAAAATATATGGCTGTTCTGCTTCTCTGATCTTTCAGCTTTCACCTTGATAACTGGCTCTGGTTTTTTTTTTTTTTTTATTAAAAGACCATCTAAGATCCGAACAAAACTAGCTGGTTATGCACACCTTAATTATCGTCATTCGGCAGGTGGAGGCAGATAGATCTATGTGAGTTAGAGGCCAGCCTGGTTTACATAGTGAATTCCAGACCAGCCAGAACTACATACATACCATGTCTCAAAAACAAACAAACAAACCCAAACAACCAACAAAACAAAAAGCATAACATAACAAATAAAACAAAACAAACGCAAACCAAACCAAACCAAACCAAACCTTATAAATTAGCAATAGATCCTTAGCCAGGAATGGTGATGGCCAGTAGTTATCCCAACACTCAGAAGACTGGGTAAGCAGACTGCCATGAGGTTGAGGCCATTGTTGTCTACGTAGATGTATGGCCAGTAATGTCTACATAGTGAGGTCTTGTTTAAAAAATAAAAAATAAAATACTGGGTTTATAAGACGGCTTATGAGGTAAAGGCCAAGCCTGACTCTTGACCTGCACTCAATCCTGTGAGCCCACATGGTAGGAGTAAAGAACAGACTCTAAAAGTTAAATGTTGATCTGGGCATTCATCTCTCTGTCTCTGTCTCTTTCTCTGTCTCTCTCTGTCTCTCTCTCTCTGTCTCTCTCTCTCTGTCTCTCTCTCTCTCTCTCTCTCTCACACACACACACACACACTACACACACATACTAAATGCAAAAGAAAATTCTTACTTAAAAAAACCCACCTTATTGAGGACCAATTGGCAGCTGATAATCTCTGTGAGAGGAAAAAATCATTCTTTCTTGAGGATATGGCTACTGGTATATTTTCCATGCACTAGTGGTTGCTCTCACACCCATTCACATGTAGGTACTAGCTGGATTTAATAGATTATAAGAAAAAACATGAAGTTGACAGGGGATATGTAGAGAGTAAATGAATGGTATATATTATATTTCATTGCATGTCTATATGAATTTCTCAAAAACAAAGAGAATTAAAAAATGAGTATCATTCCATATGCATTCAAGTGATGAAGACTTACAGCATGTTATTATTATTCATGATTATTAAATTAAACTTGGCATTAAAATTGTAAGAGTTTAGTTGGTGTTCAGATTTAGGCATGACAGAGAAATGTTGGTAAGATTAAACTTGGACTGAAAGGTGGCTCAGTTGGTAGACTTCTGTAAGTTCTGGGTTCAATACCCAGCACCCCTCAAAACTGGGAATATCACACCTATCATCCCAGCACTTGGTAGATGGAGGCAGAACTTAGAGAGAGTCTATGGCTAAATAGAGAGTTTGAGGCCACCATAGGCTTCATGATACTATCTCAAAACAAACAAACAAACCAATTTAACTCAAAGTCAAATACCTTCTGTTTCTAAGCATAATGCATTTACAGTTTCAACATTTTTATATTTTCTCTGTTTTTGAGACAGGACCTTGCTGTGTAGATTAAGATGGCTTTAACTGGAAAACATATTTTTTAAAACTTGCATTGTTTGTTCAAAAGATATCTTTCTGAGAATAGTGGTGAGTGTTTGTGACTCCCAAAGTGGGGAGACTGAGGCAGGCAAGTCAGAGTTCAAGGCCTTCTTAGTAAATTTTGAAAGAACCTGTCTGTTAAGCCACACTGGGTCAATAAAAAATACAGAGCTGTAGAACACTTACCTAGTTTGTATTCGAAGCTAAGAAAAATTAATCCAACACATTTAATTTCTCAAAGAACTCCCCCCACCATGCCTCATTTTTTACTTTTCCATCTTCCTCAAAGCAATAAATAGCAGTTTGTATTCTTGGGGATAAATTGCTGCATTGTGTTGGGCTGTAATTATATTTGTAACACATCCTTGTCTTCTGTTGCTTTCACAGTAAAATTTACTCCATTCAACTGAGAGACTCCCACACAGTCAGAGCAAGCAGGAGTCAACGTCATGTGAATTGAGGCTTAAGACCTGAGGATTCTTAGTAGTGAGTGTGCACTGACACAAACCTTGTATTTATTCTAGCTACAGGTGATGTCATTAAAGGTAACTACTTGCACTTTAAATACAGACGCCCTGTATTTGCTGGCTAGCATCAGGTAAAACTGTCTATTCAGAATTCTGGTCTCAGAGGAAAAAAAATGTCAAAGAGAATTACAAAGAAGGCGCTTCACACTACCGGATGCACTTGGAAAATAATTGAGAAACAGAGAAAACCACATTCATGTTTGTCTTTTAAAGACAAATATCTGCACCCATGCAGTGTACTCAACTCTTATTTTTACTGCCGGATTTTTGTGCAGTTTTTCCAGACCCTCCATGACCAGCAAAGGGGCTGGGCTGAGGGGGCGGAATCAGAGCGTTCATGTATGGCTCGAGGAATTTGTTTGAAAATCTTGAGCAGAACTGGAAAGACAGTATAAGGAATGTACACCCTTGCCTGGGGCTGGGCTCCTGAGAGGCCTAGGTCAGTGTACCTAAAGCACAGGGGACCCAGGAAGACAGCAGCCTACTGGGTGGGGCTGGGTGAATGGCGCCAGGCTGGAGCCTGCAGAGTGCACCGTGGGAGCAGGAAAGAGTCTATGCACACCTCCTCCACGCCTCCCCCCTCCCCAACACCCGGCTGGCCCCGCCCCTTCATCCTGCAATAGTTTCTCACGGAAATGTATCGGTTGTGTTAACATATAAACGGGTTAAAAAGAGTTCAATGAGTATTCTTTCTAGTTGCTCAGCTTGAACTTCTAATGTGATACATATCAATAAGTATAATGCAAAAAGCTCACGTTCACTGGAGTCTGAAGAAATTTTTGAGTGGGAAAGGTCTTGAGAACCCTATGGATTACAACATCCAGTCTTGACTCACGCACATTTTACCTGACTTTATTATTTTATTTCATTAAAAAATTTTAATTGTGTACTGTGGACACAGGATCTGTGTATATAGTTTAGGTTGGCCTGGGACTTCAGTCCCCCGGCTTTTTTATTGAGTCCTGGGATAACACGGCAATAAGGCCTAGCTGCATGCAGTTTAATATAAATGAATATTTTCTGTCTTCCTTGATAACTGTTAGGACCTTACATTAAGTTAAGTTCATTTCTTTGTTTCAGTCTTTTGTGCCTGGATTTTAATGATTGTGTTTTTGCTTTTGACAATACAAAACTTTATTAAGGGTTGGTGTGAAGGCCCAGGTGCTAATGGCACCTGTGGATAAAGGCTCAGTGGCTAAAGGCACCTGTGGATAAAGGCTAAGCAGCTAAAGGAACAATCTGAGTTTCTTCCTCAGAACATGTTCACATGGTAGGAGCAGAAAACTGACTTCCACAGGTTGTTCTCTGATCTCCCAGTGTACACTATGAGATCGAAATAAAGAAATAAACTAATGGGTAAAAATACTGAAATAACATTTTTTCAAGAGCAGGTCTCACATTGTAAGTCCAGGCTAGCCTGGAATTTGAAATCCCCCTGCTTTGGCTTCCTGAATGTTGAGATTACAAGTACATGCCATCATAGTCAATACTTATTTGTTTTTACTAATATAGTAACAGGTTCCGTCATTCTCTAACTTGTCTTAAACATTGGTGCTTTGGATAGGAATGATTTCTACGCTACCAGGTTGTACGTTGGATTGTATGTTTGAAAAACTGCTGAATAAACCTGGGGATGTGACTCAGTTAGTAGAGTGCTTGTTTAACATTCAATAATCTGGATCCCTGATCTTTGGGCTGGATCCTCAGCACCAAAAAAAATGGGATGTGGTAGAACAGACCTGTAACCCCGGCACTTGAGAGGTAGAGGATAGCAGGATCTCAATTTCAAGGTCATCCTCCATTCTGTTGAGCGTTTGAGGCCAGTCTGAGCCGCAGGATATTTCATATTAAAACACACACACACAGAGAGAGAGAGAGAGAGAGAGAGAGAGAGAGAGAGAGAGAGAGAGAGCAAAGTTTCATAGATTTTTTTCATAATGTCCAGTACTTTTTCTTTGTAAAAACATGCAGGCAAAACACTCACACACATAAAATCAAATAAATAAGTCTTTACAATTTCCTTTAAGAAGAAATAAAATAAAAGATCATATTGATGTAATCAGGGGCTTAGCAGAATCTAGAGTGGATTGTGGGACATAGTTTTGAGTGTCTATAATTTGTCCTGGGCAGAAACTGTAGCTCTCCAGGGAACTCAGTGGAGAGCAGCTGTGTTTACTAGGGCCTCTCATATTTTATGGGAATGCAGGATTAAGAAACTACTTGAAAGTTTGGCTTCACATTTCATCAGCTCTCCTCAGCTTCTTAGCCTGTTGACCTCCAGTGCAAATTAATTCTAGAGGGTGGAAAAGAACGTTGTCAAGAGTACTTTTCTTTGCAGCTCTTCTTTTTGGGATGTTAGCCTTCAGTGTTCCATTTCTCTTAGAAACCACTAATGCTTATTCTTTTACTTCTAGCCGTGTGAACTGGCAGAAAGTTTTCTTAGTTTCTTAACCAGAACTTTGCTCTGCCTTGCTTCTGAGTCTTCTCACATCGTATGTTTTGAGTGGTCAAATGTCCTGCTAATAGAGGTTGGTTCACCTTCCTGTGCTTCCCTTTGCTGAAGCCTTGGCACTTAAGTTCCAGGTTTATTATTATTATCGGCAGTTTCTCCATGCCCCCTGCCCCCCAATAGCTCTCAGTAGGAGCATCAATCTGTGACATAATAGTCCATGATAGCAGCCCAGGGAAGTGTAGACAACAACCAGTCCTATTTATTACAATAAGAGCTCATCACATTCAGCTCTTGTCCGATCTCAGGCATTTTAGGTAACCAGCAACAGTAAGAAAAGATTGTTACAAGCATTGACTCTGAGATCTGATCATAGTTGGCCTTCATTTCTGACCTCTTTGTTTAGAAGCTTTGTGTTCCCATGAGTGTCACTTGGTTTTTTTTTCCAGGTAATTCTTTCCTTATCTGCAATAAGAGGCAAATCATAGAACACATCTTGAAGGTTTGTAGACTAAAACATGTAACAGTGCTTGGCAAGTACTTTGAATTGGGTATATATGAGCTACAAGTGCCAATCCTAGCAGCTATAGATAGAGCTTGCACAAGTATAATCATAAGAAGGGTTATTTCATATAAGAAACCTTGTACATTACTTTCATCCCCCCTCTTTGTTTCTGAATCAGTTTCCTGGAGCACAAGATGGACTTGAATTCACTGTACAGCTGAGGATAGTCTTGAACTCAATTCTTCCTCTGTCTCCTACAGTGAATATTGTTAGATTAAAGCTAAGAGTGGAAGTTTTGTGAGTTTGTATGAAAGTACATTATTTTTAAGATTTAAAATAAATTGTATGTGTGTTGGGGCATATGTTTGTGTGTGAGTGCAGTTGCCTGAGGAGTCCAGAAGATGATATTAAATCCCCTGATGTCAGAGTTTACAGATGGCGCCAAGCCACCAGACGTAGGTGCTGGGAATCAAATTCCAACTCTTCCAAGAGCAGTACAAACTCTTGGTTGGATGATCCATCTCTCTAACCCCTGCTTATTTTTTGCCTCAATTTTATTACTTATAAACAATTTTGTCTCACAATATAATAATACATAAGTGGGTTGTATACATTAATACATTTCCCCAAAAACTGGCTTTTTTTATGATGAAAGTGTATTTACTTCAATATATGTAACTGATTTTTGCCTGCTGTTTTTCTTCCCCAAGTCCTATGTCTAGAGATATAGAAGGAATAGTGGCTTCTTTTTGAGGTAGGAGAAATTTTGTAGCTCTAGTTAGCCTTGAGCTCACATAGATAACCCTCAGCAGTGATTACAGAAGTGCCATGATGTCCTGCTCAAATATTTACTGAAGCCTCATTATTTTCCCCCAAGAAAATTGATAAATATATGGAAAAATCATCAGGCTTTGGAGAAGTGTTCTCTGACAGGCTGATTTGAAAAGGACTCTAGAGTATAATGCTTCTTTTAATTGAAAAGAGGTGAGAGGCACATTCCCTTGGTTAAAGGAACTGCCGGCCATGGTGAGAAAGGAGGTTTCCTAAGTGATTCCTCACGTTGTCATTAGGATCAGCCTATGCGGTATTCTGCCTGAGTCTTACCCTGAGGGGATCATGGCATGAGCGAAAGCTAAAAGGACTGGTTTGAGCCAATCTCTTAGATCAGAATGCTCTGCGTCAGCAGTGGTGGGGCCAGTGGCTCCTGCAGAGACCCATAGACAGCTCTATTGATTTCAGTAGCAACAAAAGCCAGTATCCTCACTGTGGACATCAGCTCCTTCCAGAATGGATAGGGGCAGGCTTGGTGCAAATACTCGTTTCTGCTGGAGATGGAGACAGTGCTTCTGCCAGGTATCAGAATCGTTGCTTCTTTTGCTGGGAATTAGCCACATACTTATGTCTTTTTGGCATTGTTGGTAATAGTGCACCTGGTTGAGAAAAGTTGAAGTAGGGAGGAGGGTTGGGTGTGTGTGGAGGGAGACAATGTGTGCTGTAAGATAGTTATGGAGCACACTGGAGAAATCTCCTGTGAATTCCAAGATCTGGAAAATGTCTGAAGGGCATTAGATTTTTTTTTTCTAGTAGGCCGAGGCAGGCAGTTGTGGCTGTTGTGAAAGATCATCATCTCTGGCCTGGAGTGGCTTGGGGAATGCAGGGCTCTGGAATCATGGCGGTGATGATCAGGATATAGGAATGACTATAGTTTTTCAAATACAGCATCTCCAAAGCTACCATGTATGCTATACTAATGTTTTCCATTCATTTAGCTCCCAGGCTCCAAATGAAGCTAAATGAAACAGATGAAACCACATAAGAATTTGTCTCATGGCTGGAGCTGGAGCTCTAAAGTTCAATTCACAGCACAGCCAAAACAATCCCATCATTTAAAAAGTATGGATCTGTTTGGTACTCAATGTTAATGCAATGTTTAACCACCTTTCTGCAGTTGGGGCTGCTGTAAGATGCAATAGATGAATAACTTTTGCTGTTGCCAAAATTCAGTTGTAACATTAAAAAGTGTGTGTGTGTGTGTGTGTGTGTGTGTGTGTGTGTGTGTGTGTGTGTGTCCCCATGTCCGAAGGGAAGAGTACACAGTAGAAACACTCTCTGTTTGTAGGGACAATAGCACATTTGAAGACCTGAAAGTGTGTATATGTGTGTATGTGAGTGTAGAGGTCAGAGAACAACTCGCAGGAGTTAGCTTTCTCCTTCTACCATGAGGGTCCTGAGGATGGGACTTAGTCCATTAGGCTTGACAGCAAGCATGTTTATCTGCTGAGTCAACGGAGACTTTTGAGACTTAGTTTTGTATCCCCCCTTCTTCCCTCCCTCACAAGCCCCCCCCCCTTCTTCCTCTATTTCTGTCTTTGTTTCTGTAAGTTCTCTCAGTCTAGCCTAGGCCAATTGGTACTCATTATATAGTGCAGACTAGATGTGAACTCACATGGAAATCCTCAGCTTTAATGTTGGGTTTATAGCCATGAGTGACCCACCATAGCTACCTTTCTGTATTCTTTCAAAGTTATCCAGTGTCATTGATTTGTAGTATTCTAACAATTCCTTTCTCTATTCCAGACCTCTCTCTTGTTCTTTAGCTATCTCCTTTGCCTGGTAGGCTTCCCATTATCCAATCCACATTTCTAACTTATTGGGGATACACAAATATAAACAAGTAAACAACAAAAGCTATACGCTTCAAATTTTCCTCCATAACTCCTCAATATAGCCCAAAATACCCATTGCATTAAAAAATGCTACTGTCTTTCTTTTCCTTCGGACTATGAGGACTTTTCTTTCTTCCTTCCTCCCTTCCTCCTTCCCTCCTTTCCTCTCCTCCTCCCTCCCTGTCTCTCTTTCTTCCTTTTTTTCCCTTTTATGGAAAATAGAATTCTTTCTTACAAAATATATGCTTATTATGATTTCCCCTCCCTCTATTTCTCTCGGTTCCTCTCCACCACCCCCTTCAATCAGGATCCTCTTTTTGCCTCTCACTAGAAAACAAACAGGCTTCTAAGGGATAATAATAAAATATAATATAGTATGATAAGATAAAACAAAAACTAACACATTGGAATCAGACAAAACAAACAAACAGAATGAAAAGAGCTCAAGAAAGGGCACAAGAAACAGAGACATAGAGACTCACTCATCTCCACACTCAGGACTCCCAGAAAAAGCTGATATTAGTTGCTTACTCTCACAAGCTTTGTGTCACAATTGCACTAGCATATTGCAAGTATAACACCATTGTAGATCAAAGGTTTTATAGCTGGGTTGGTATTTATGTTCATCCTTTGGTAGCCTGCAGAGTACCTTCTTATACCAATGATGCTAGAACATAAGGGTGAAGGCTCTATGTAGGCACTAGCTAGACTTCTTTATGTTCAATGAGTTGTGTAGGTGTTGTCTTCAGCAATAGAGCCTTACCGTCAGTTTGTGGAGAGCAGTTACACTCTTGGCAACAGCCTAGGTGGCTTGGTGGTTCCTATGGGATATCTTTGGCCAACAACTCAATTAGATGTAACCCATTCCTGTTAGGGGAAGCTTCATTTGGTAACAAGAGATGTCCAGATGTAGCTCTGTCTCCCCTACTATTTAATGATTTCATTTAAATCACTTTTATATATTTTATATTTTAGGAAGTTTTGACTATAATAGGTTTCCACACTATCTCTCAAATAACCCTAAATTTTTCTGTCTCTCCCTGTATTTTTCCCTTATCCCCCTCTTGCCTCTCCTTCCCGATTTGATCCTCCCATTCTAGTCTCCTCTGCATCCACACATAACTATCTATTTTATTTCATTTTCCTAGGGAGATCTATCTGCTCCACCCCCTCAACCCCTACTCCCTAACTCTATACCTAACCCTTGTGGTTGTATATTGCAGCTTGGTGATCATTGACTTAACAGCTAATAGCACATATAAACAAATGTATAGCATACTTTGTCTTTCTGGGTCTGGGTTACCTCACTCAGGATGATCTTTTTTTCTAGTTCTATCATTTATCTGTGAATTTCATGATCTCATTTTTAAAGGCTCAATAATAGTCCACTGTGTAAATGTACCATATTTTCTTTATTCATTCTTCCATCGAGGGACATCTAGGTTGTTGCCAATTTTTGGTTTTTATGAATAGAGCAGCAATGGACATGGTTGAAGAAGTGTCTCTCTGGTGTTGTTCTAATCTTAAATGGCCTTATAATAATAATTAAAAAAGACAGTACCAGATATTGGTGTAAAAGCTGAAAGATCAGAGAAGCAGAGCAAGCCACAGCCAACTTCACCTGGCCAACTCCTCAGCCAATCCTTTTTCCATGAATCCTCAGATTGAAAGCCTCTGAGTCCTCACCCAAAAGGGTCTCAGCTGAACTGCCTTAGTTCCTGTTTACTCATGCCTTATATATCTTTCAGCATCCTGTGGTCACTTCCTGGGATTAAAGGCATATGTGTTTCCCCGTACTGGGATTAAAGTTGTGTGCCATCACTGCCTGGCTCTGTTTCCAGTGTGGCCTTGAACTCACAGAGATCCAGACTGATCTCTGCCTCCCAAGTGATAGGATTAAGGGTGTGTGCCACCACTGTCTGGCCTCTATGTCTAATTTAGTGGCTGGCTCTGTCCTTTGAAAACTTAAGACAAGTTTTATTAGGGTAAATAATATATGACTACATTTCCCTTTTTTGTCTAGAATAATAAAAGAAAGTCATAACTAATATAAGAAAAACTGTATACAATAAGTATAAATATATACAATCAAAAGTTATATTAACAATGTCCAGTCCATAAACATTAGACAAATTTAGAGAAAATACTCCATTATCTATCCTATTTTGATGAGTCCAAAATGTTGTACCTAATTCACGTTCTATCCTAACTTGTATTATGAACCAAAAATATCTTTTGATGTCTTTCAATTTTATATACTTTACACATCTTCAGTGAACAACAAGGAAAACTATAAATACAACTAACTAATCTTCAACTCCCTCAGAGACCTGAGAAGGAAATAATATTAACTAAGTAAGCAGGAAGTGCAAACAAGCAACTTCCAAAAAAGTAAGAAATGACAGAAACAGGTGGCTGTCTGGACAGTCACCCAAGAATTCTCTGCAACATTGGGGCATCCATCTTTGGTCTATAGGCCTAGAAAATCTGACAGATTCATCTGTGAAGCAGAATTTTCTAAAAGGCCCTCCTATCTTGTCTTGGCAAGGTTCAGCAGTCCTTTCTTTTGTGTCCTGTTTGTCCATTTGGACAGCATACTGTCAGCAATCAAGGCAAGGACATTTTCTTGCCCTTTGGCTAACTTTTCTACAAGGAAAGTATAATCCATATGGAGTTTCTTTGATACCCATCATCTTCTCTGAAGTAGATTTGTGCTGCCAGGAGCAGACGTGTCTCATTGTCATAAAAAAAAATCTATGCTATTAAAACATCTTAAATGCCGTATTCTGGAATATTTGAAGATGGCCTGTCTATTTAAAATACATTTCTGTTTGGCCTTGAAAACATACCTAATATGACTACAAGTTTGTTGTTTGAATTTTAGATGGTCTTTTAATAAAAAACCCAGAGCCAGATATCAGGGTGAAGGCTGAAGGATCAGAGAAGCAGAGCAAGCCACAGCCACCACCTATTACCTCACCAACTTGACGAATCCTCAGACTGAAATCCTCTGAGTCCTCACCCAAAAGGGTCTCAGCTGAACTGTCTTAGTTTCTGTTTACTCATGCCTTATAAACTTTTCTCCACCCTGCCATCACTTCCTGGGATTAAAGGCATGTGTGCTTTCTAGTACTGGGAATAAAGGTGTGTGCTGTCACTGCCTGGCTCTGTTTCCAGTGTGGCTTTGAACTCACAGAGATCCAGATGTGACACATCTCTGCATCCTTAGTGATAGGATTAAGGGTGTGTGACACCACTGTCTGGCCTCTATGTCTAATCTAGTGGCTGACTCTTTTGATCCTTAAGACAAGCTTTATTAGGGTACACAATATATCACCACACTCTGGTAGGACAAAGCATCCTTTGGGTATATGCCCAATATTGCTTGAGCTAGATCTCGAGATAGATTGATTCCCATCTTCCCTAGGAACTGCCACATTGATTTCCATAGTGGCTGTATAAGTTTGTGTTCCCACCAGCAATGAATGAATGTTCCCCTTCCTCCAAATCTTCTCCAAATGAGCTGTTATTTGCCTTATTGATCTTAGCCATTCTGACTTCTTCCTTTCCAATTTATATTCCCCTGATCTCTTTCAATTGTCTTATTATTCTAGCTAAGAGTTCAAGTACTATATTGAATAGATATGAAGACATTGGACAACCTTGTCTTGTTCCTGATTTAGTGAAATCACTTTGAGTTTCTCTCCATTTAAGTTGATGGTAGCTATGGGCTATGCTGTTAAACTGCCTTTTTTGTTGAAGTATGTTCCTTGTATCTCTAATCTCTCCAAGACTTTTATCATGAAGGGGTGTTGGATTTTATCAAAGGCCTTTTCTAATCTAATAAAATAATCCTGTGCTTTTTTATCTTTCAATTTGTTTATATGGTAGATAACATTTATTGATTTATGTATGTTGAACCATGCCTGCATCTCTGGGATGAAGCCCACTTAATGGTAGATGGTCTTTTTGATGTGCTGTTGGATTTGGTTTTCAAGTATTTTATTGAGAATATTTGCATCTATGCTCATTAGGAAAATTGGTCTGTAATTCTCTTTCTTTGTTGAGTGTTTATGTGGTTTGGGTGTCAGGGTAACTGTGGTTTCATAAAATGAACTGAGTGACATTCCTTTTATTTTTATTTTGTGGAATTATTTGAGGATTATTGACATTAACTCTTTGAAAGTCTGGTAAAATTTTGTGCTAAAACCATTTGACCCTGGGCTCTTTTTAGTTTGTAGACTTTTAATGACAGCTTTTATTTCTCTAGAAGTTATAGGTCTGTTCAAATTGCTTATCTGATCTTTGATATTAAGGTGTGTTACTTGGATGCAGTCTGTGTCCTTCTACTGGGGAACTGAGATGGCTGATGTTGAGAGATATCCATGAACAGTGTTTTTTGAGTCTTGTGATTTCATCATCACCTTGGTTGTTGCTGTTGTGTGTGGTGGTGGTGGTGGTGGTGGTGGTGGTGGTGGTGTGTGTGTGTGTTTTCCCTCTTTTGATTTTCTGGACTGGGGTTGTTTATTCCTTCTGTTTCTCTGGGTATTACTAACCTCGTTAGATCTGAGTTTTCCTTCTAGTATCTTCTGCGAGGCTGGATTTATAGATAGAAATTGCTTAGATTTAGTTTTATTTTGGAATGTCTTGTTCTGTTTATTTTGATTGACAGTTTTGCTGTGTATAGTAGTCTGGGCTAGCATCTGTGGTCTCTTAGAGTCTGCAGGACATCTGTTCAAGCCCTTATGGCTTTTAGTGGCTTCATTGAGAAGTCAGGTGTTATTCTAATAAGTCTGCCTTTATATGTTACTTGGTCTTTTCCCCTTGCAGCTTTTAATATTCTTTGTTTGTTATGTACATTTAGTGTTTTGATTCTTATGTCTTGAGGGAAATTTCTATTCTGGTACATTCTATTTAATGTTCTATATGCTTCTTGTACCTTGATAAGCATTACCTTCTTTTGGTTTGGGAAACATTATTCTATGATTTTGTTGAAAATATTTTCTGCACCTTAGATCTGGAATTCTTCTCTTTCCTCTATTCCTACTATTCTTAGATTTGGAACTTTTCATTGTGTTGTTCGTAGACTCTGACAAATTAGTTCTCAACAAACAAAAGCAGATTACCTGAGTGAATCAGTCCACACTCATCAATTTCCTTAATAAAATTGCAGACTGGAAAATGCATCAATGTCATCTTTAATTTCCAAGGCTACAGCATTAGATCTGTCTCACATTATCTCTTGACTGAATCTTTAGGCCACCCTGCTTTTCCTGCTCCTCCTCTAGGTCTGTTTGCCAGAAAACACAGGTGTGAGATGAGTCTTACTGTTCTCACAACTCTGCTTATTTTCATTGTCTTGTTTAAAAATCTTCAGTGTATCTGGATCTCTATCCATAGAAACTAAACTTTCCTAACATGTGTCTAGAGCATTCACTATTTGTCTATCTTAATCGTTTCCATATTCTTCATTCCAGATTCTCTAGTGGGCCTTCATATAGGAGCTGTCTGGTATGTATTAATTGCTAATGCTCAGGGTTCACCACAAACCAATCAAATATTGGGATCTCTGAGTAGTTGGTACTGGGATCTGTAGTTCTAAAAGCTCCCCCAGGTGACTGGAATGTACAGCCAGTCATATTGAGAACATCTGTCCAAACTGCACTACTTTTGTTTTCTAAAGTGCATCTTGATTCTTTGATCTTATGTTTTTGCCTAGGCAGTTGTTTTCTATTAGCATATTATTTGGGGAGGATTAATTAACAAAGAATATAATAAAGAAATGTTAATGTTCAATGTGACACATTTTGAAAATTGTGTACATTCTTATATCTGCCACCTCAAGTAAGAGTATTCTCATCATCCAGAAACATATTTCTTCACAATTAATATAACTCCCTCCCAGAAATCATTAGAGACTTCCAACAGTATAGATTAGTTTTATCTGTTCTTGGACATCATAACATCGCATGTAAGAAGCATGTATTGTTTTCTCTATTTTTTCCTTAATAAAATGCCTGGGTTTTATTTATGTAAATCTATGCACAGTAGTTGGCTCTTTTATTGTTGAGAAACATCCTGTTGTATGAACATATTATAATTTTTGTATTTGTGGTTTAAACTAACATATTTTTTTATTTCGTGTATATATGTGTACACATGTGCCACTGAACTTTAATGGAGGTCAGAGGACAAATTACAGGAACTGACTTTCTACTTCTACCATGTGGATCATGGGGAGTGAACTCAGATGGTCAGGTTTGGCAGCAAGCACTTTTACAGGGTGAATGATCTCCCAGCCCTGTGTTTGTGTTGCATTTTTGTTTTTGAGACAGGGTTTCTCTGTGTAGCCTTGGCTGCCCTGGAACTTGCTCTGTAGATCATGCTCACCTAAAATTCACAGAGATACACCTGTCTCTGCCTCTTGAGTACTGAGATTAAAGGTGTGAGCCACACTGCCTAGCTTCAGGTTTTTGTTTTTGTTTGATTGTTATTGTTGCTGCTTTGTGTGTGTGTGTGTGTGTGTGTGTGTGTGTGTGTGTGTGTGTGTGTGTGTTGATATTTTATTTGTTCTCTAGCAAATAAAGCTTGCCTGGGGATCAAAGGAAAAAGCCAGTGTGGCTAGAGTTTTCCTGCCTGGCCCACAGTCAGGATAAATCTCTTTCACCTGCCAGTCCCACAGCCGCTCAGACCCAACCAAAAAAACACAGAGACTTTTATTGCTTATAAACTGTATGGCCGTGGCAGGCTTCTTGCTAACTGTCCTTATATCTTAAGTTATCCATTTCCATAAATCTATACCTTGCCACATGGCTCGTGGCTTACCGGCATCTTTACATGCTGCTTGTCCTGGCAGTTGCTGGCTGGCAGGCAGTCTGGCAGTCTCCTTCTGCCTTCCTGCTCTTTTAATTCTCTCTGTTAGTCCCGCCTACTTCCTGCCTAGCCACTGGCCAATCAGTGCTTTATTAGCAACACATTTGCCATACAGAACATCCCACAGCAAGCCAGCCACTATATTAAACATAGAGGTCAGGCAGTGGTAGCACATGCCTTTAATCCTGGCATTCGAGAGGCAGAGATTCATCTGGATCTCTGTGAGTTCAAGGCCACACTGAGAACAGAGCCAGGCATGGTGGCACATACCTTTAATCCCAGAACTAGTTAACCATAGAGGGCTGGAAGCCTATACAGACTAACAGGAAGTGATAGAGCTGGGTGGAAAGAGGAAGTGATGTAGCTGGGCAGAGAGAGGAAGTAAAATGGCAAGGCACAGAAAGGTATATAAGCATGAGTATACAGGAAGTAGCTCTCTCTTAGGCTGAGGATTTCCTAGCAGTAAGAACTTGTGGTTAACTATTCCTCTCATCTTTCAGCTTTCACCCCAATATCTGGCTCCAGGTTTTTTATTAAGAAGACCATTTAGCAATTCGTGGTGTGTGTGTGTGTGTGTGTGTGTGTGTGTGTGTGTGTGTGTGTGTG
>CABHPP010147046.1:50018-63055 GCA_902168425.1 Peromyscus attwateri
GTGTGTGTGTGTGTGTGTGTGTGTGTGTGTGTGTGTGTGTGTGTGTGTTTGCATGTTTTAAGCAGGATTTTCTATAGTCCAGGCCATTCCTCAAGGATGATCTTGAATTCCAGACCCTCCTGCCTCTACCTCCTATGCATTAGATTTGCATAGGTAACAGCCACCATGCCTGGCACCACAATTTGCTTATTAACTCCTTAATCTGTGGACATTGGGTGGTTTTGACCCAGACACTACCTGAAACCCTATTAATCCTTTAAGGTTCAGTCAAATTTCTCAGTTTGACAAGAAGTTTTTCTTCATTCTCTACTTATTACTGATATGAACATCATATCATTGAAAATGGGCTGTATCAGACACACCTGTTAACAAAGTTATATATTATTATATATGTGTTAATTTTAAATATATTCTTTCTTTCTTACTTTTCTTATCTCAAGCACTTAAGGAGACTTTTCTTCTTGAGCAAGAATTAGATAATTGGGAGATAAACTCACAAACTATAGATCTCCTGCTCAACACTTGGGAACTTGGGTGGTTATAACTGTATGGTGAAATAAGTTAAGTGGTAGGTATATGCTAAGTAAGGGAAAGACTATTCATGTAATTTTTGATGATGATCATTTCTCTTCCTTTGACCATACAAAAATCTAGAAAATCTAATTTCCTTCCAAGGACATATATCAATAGGACATATCCAATCCAAAGTCATAGTATCTCAAGCATGTTTTAAATTGACATTTAAGTCTTTTCTCTGCTTAGAAATTTGATAACACCTCTTTTTACCCAATTTCCTTTTCTTTTCCCAATAGGGATTTATTTATTCAATACACACACACACACACACACACACACACACACACACACACACTTACTGTTCCTTCCAGTTATCGTCAGGTCAATTGTCAACCTTTATCGTGCTGGAGGGTGTGTCATTTAGTATGCAGATAGCCTTATAATGAAGTTAGAGGTTATTATGTGATCAGTCTGGTAGCCATTTTGGATCCAATAAAGTTTGGCTTTTCCATATGGAGAGGAACTTCTGGATTACAGATATCTTCTCCTCAAAGATAGGATTAGGGTACTGCAGAAATTCAGTAATGTCACTTAGGATGTACTCAACACAACTTCCCCCTTTTCTTACCCATACTGCTGCCCATTTATTTCTTCTTTTTGCAATAACAAGTTTCAAATCATATTCCTTTTGGTAGGCTGTGGAGAAGAATTCATTCTGTGCCCTTTCCATCTTCTAGAGCCTGTCTGTCTCTCTTGGCTTGTCCATGTCTATCTATACATCCAGTAATAGAAGGCTGAGCATCCTTTTCCACAGGATGACTTTGAACTCTTGATTTCCTGCCTCAACTTCCTAAGGGCTGGGCTTTCAGTCATGAGCCATACATATCTGGTTGCTTTGGTTCTTGTTACCTTATATGATTATGACTTTTTTCTACCGTGCTTTCACTTTTTATAAAATATATTCTCTATGTATTTACAAAATACAGCATCTTTTATTGAACAACATAACATATTAGAAAAGCATACCTTTGTGGTAAGGTCACTTAAAATGTATTCTCTTAGTAATTTTAAATATACAATGTAGTGTTACTGACAGTAGATTTTCAAATTATATTTTTTCATTTTGGTAAATGTACAAAACAATTCTGATGTGACATTTTCATACATGTATATATTATACTTTCTTTATATTCACCTCCTCATCTCTTTTTCTGGTCTATTCTATCCTCTCCTACTAGTGTCCTGCCTGTCCCCAAATATTCACCTATCTATTTCAATCTGTCTGTCTATATCCATCTATTTGTAGAGAGGGATAGATAATTTGTGTCATCAGGCATGGCAGCTAACAACTTTATTTGCTGAGACATCTCACAGGTCCCCCTCTTTCCATATATATACATATATATATATTTAAAATATTTAAATATAATATATATTTAAAATATTTAAATATAATATATATATTTAAAATATTTAAATAAATATATATATTTAAATCTATTTTCTGCCTATGAGACAGAACATGTATTTTTAAAGAATTTTTTCACATCTATTAATTTTGTATATGTGCCTGTGCCACTGTGTGTGTGTGTGTGTGTGTGTGTGTGTGTGTGTGTGTGTGTAGACAAGTTGTAGGTGTTGGTTCTCTTCTTCTACCATATGGGTTCCTGGAACTGAACTCAGGTCATCAGGCTTGGTGGCAAGCACATTCATGTACTGAACCATCTCATCTTTCTGAAACTGTATCCTTCGACTAATAGATTTCTATTTCTGTAGTCTCCATTCTTTTTATGAAAAATTACTGTTATTATTACTGTGTGAGTGATATGTGTGTATAAGTGTGGGTGTGCTCGTGCCACAGCACATCTGTGGAAGTCAGAAGAGAGCCTTTGGGAGTTACTTCATTCTGTTCACTGTGGGTTCTTAGGAATCTGACTCAAGTTTCAGGCTTGTGTTGCAAAGACTTTTGCCTGCTGAACAACTGTATGGGTTCCAACATATTTTCTCTTCCTTATGTCTTAATATTTCTGGAAATAGAACCCAGAGCACTGCAGATGCTAGGCAAGTACTCTTCTGAGCCACACCCCAACCCTTACCTCAACTCTTTTATTCACCACCATTTCACTCTGGTTTTGGTTCTTTAAAATACCTTTTTAAAATATTCTCTATATTACTCAGATAATGTACTCTTTTTGTACATGGCTTCTTTGCTTTTCCTTTTCTTTTTTCTTAAAGACAAGCATTCACTATGTAACACTGGCTAGCCTTAAATTCAGACATCCTCCTGCCTCTGCCTCTCAAGTGCCAGGATTAAAGGTTTTTACCACCATATCCAGTGATATTATTTGTTTTCCACTTAGATAAGGTTCATCAAATTTGGTAAAAGTGGCAGGATATTTTGGTTCTTTCTTCTTCCTCTTCTTTTTTCTTCTCCAGTACTGAGGATTGAATCTAGGGCATTGAACGTGCAAGGCAAGCATGCCGCCACTAGGCTACAGCCTTAGCTCTTTTTTTTCTTTTTCAAAGCTTGATAGTATTCTGTTGTGTATATGCAGCACGTTTCTTTTAAATCTATTCAGGTGGTGTTTGCTTGCTTGGTACAGTGATTGTAGATAATGTTAGTTACTGAGTTTTTTTAAGTCAAAAGAAAGATCTATGGTGTTTTTTTTATCATAAAGAAGTGATCAATATACCTAGATAGATTTCCCTCTGTTTTAAATATTACACAATAGATTTCCCTCTGTTTTAAATATTACACAATGTATACCTGTATTTTACAATGTATACCTGTATGTATACATTTTTATGCATCACTTAAAAATACAATGATAAAATGTAATCCTGTTGTTACAATGAACAGAACTGTTATCATTTTTAGAATATCTCATATCTATTTATTTCTTTATTATACTTATTTATTTGTGTGTGTGTGTGTGTGTGTGTGTGTGTGTGTGTGTGCATGCACGTGTTACATGACCTGTATGTGGAGTTCAGAGGCTAGCTTGTGGAAATTGGTCCTCTCCTTCCACTGTGTGGCGTATAGGGATTGAATTTAGGTCATCAGGCATGGCAGCAAGCACCAGCCCAGCTTCTTTCTCTTTCTGTAAAACAAATATTTGATGTTTATTTTTGTCAACCACAGTATACTTGAGGTAGAGGTATGCAAACTGTGATAACTGATGAATTCCAAAGCCTCAAGAGGCTCACTCTGTGTGGAGCACAGTCCACCTATTTTATTCTTCCAAAGAATTTAACACAACTCTCAATTCCACCTAAGGCATTAAATGGGAAGATATGTAGTGAGATTTATGTCAGCCTCGATTCTACCAAGAAATGGAATACATACTCACCTTGGATTTTTGGTTAAAATTTAGTGAAGGAACTACGTATTCAAGTATGGGCAAGGGTAGGAGAACCCAGAAGGTATGGTGAGATAAACAGGCACTAGTAACCATAGAATCCCCTGACACTTAGGTGTGGAAGAGTTGGCTCTCTGAAAGGGAATGGGGAGTCTCAGGGAAAAAACTATCCTTACAGAAGAATATTTCGACTGCTCGTGCTCTCTCATGGGACAGAGAAGGGAGTCTAACGGGTTTGGGAAGGAAATGCCAGAGGATAAACAACATCTTTGTAAACTGATACTTTGGAAAATAATTCTTTTTCTAGGCAATCCCATCAAGGCAAGTGTGTGTGAATTAACCTTGCAGCCTGGTTCGTCAGTTTGGGAGTTCATAAACTCTGTCCTTCCATACAGGCAATGAAGCCGAGGGCATTTTGATGGAGAGAGCGGTAGAGATTAGGTTTCCTAGGAAGCGTGTCTACTGTTTACTTGCCACCAAAAGCCCTAAGCCCTGTCATGTAAGGTACATGAAGCTGTTGTCTTTCTCTATTTCAGTGGTTCTCAACCTTCTGTAATTCAACTGCAATTTTGCTGCTATTATGAATGTAATGTAAACATCTGTGTTTCTGATTGTCTTAGGTGACCCCTGTGAAAGGGTTATTCAACCCCCTCAGGAGGGATCATGACCCACATGTTGAGAACCACTCCTCTATGGAGACATTAAACATCTGGTCTTTTTTCCAAGACCGGATTTTGTCTAGCCTGGTCTGGCTTTGTATACAGCCAAAAAAAAAAAAAAAAAAATCCTGAGATCCTGATCCTTCTGCTTCTATTTCCAATGTTTTGGGATTATAGGTCTGTGCCACAAGACCTGGTTTTTCTCCCCTGTAAGGGAGTTGGACCGAGGGTCTGACCCATGCTAAGTGAACACTGCTACTGAATACTGAATTATATTTCCAGACCTTCCTTTCTCTTAAATTATTATTATTATTATTATTTTTAGGTGATCAAATCTTTCAGAAACCTATGTATACCTTCCCATATATGTTAGGTATTCTCTAGTTGTAAATGATTTTTAAGTAGTTATCACACTCAATTGTTTGGGAAATAATGGCAAAAACTAAAGTCTGCACAGGCTCCGTACAGATGTAGTATCTTTTGAACTATCTTTGAATCACAGATGTGAAAACTGAGCATACAGGGATTTCTACTCCAACACTAATAGCTCTTTAGAATTTTCCTATGGTCCTAAACTAGTTGTTTCTTTATAGAAAAGATTTTTAAAAACACAGAAAACTTCAAAATGAAGGCATTCATACCGTCTTTCCTTTTCCTAAGCTATTTTGATGAGTCAAATATTTAGTAAAGCATCTCAAAATTTTATTAATATTCAAATGCTAATACTATACCAAAAGACATTAACAAATGGTCAATTTCATCCATTTTTAAAATTAAAAAGGGTGTCATGGTTTGTGCCTATGGTCTCAACATTGGGGAAACTGAAGCAGGAGGATTACTATGAGTTTGAAGTCAGCCTGTGCTTCATAGTGAGATCAAAGCCAGCCTCAGCAACAGAGTAACTCTGTCTCTGTAAGGAACAACAAAACAAATTAGCCATTTGTTTCACAGTATTAACTTGGATTGTTTGATAAATATGTGATTGGCCTTATCCCTTAGGACCAAAGGTCATGAATTATTTCTTGAAAATATGCTAGGTCTGAGGTTTGTAAACTGGATTCACACAATAATCTATTAAAATTATGCACTTAAAACTGAACACTCCTTTACCATAGTTGAAGGGTTGTAACATAAAGTTTTATACTAAGTCTTGTACCCTTGGAAGACAGAACCAGAACCAGGCACACAGGCCACAGAGATAGCACATTTGATTTTGCCCTACAGACTCAGGAGTGCCCTGAAGCATACGGCGTCTCCCACCTAGCAGCCAGTAACTTGAAACCACAAGCCAGTGCACTATTTCCAAAGTGCTTTCTGCTTATTTCATGTTATAACTCTCAGATTAAAAGTTGTAGCCTGAACATGTGACTCAATTATTTCCTAACTAAGAGATACCTAGTCTGATCCTAATTCGTCACCTCTAACTGAAGTGACTAAATTCTACATGCTTTGTATAATGAGTGGAAAAGTCACACAGAGAACATATTTGCATAGAGTTTCTGATGATAATGAAAAAGGAATGTCTCCTTAATATTATATATCCCACCAAGCCAGTAGTCTTCAGTGTAGGAAGTGTATCTATGTCCATGCACTAGAGAAATACTGCCAGGGAAGATCCTGATAGAGGAAAGAAATTTCTCAGTTTTTCTCTCCCCTCCTCTCCCCTCCTCTCCCCTCCCCTCCCCTCTCTTGTCCTCTCTTCTCTTCTCCTCTCCTCTCCCCTCCTCCCTTCCTTTCCCCTCTCCTCCTCTTTCCTCCCTTCTTTCTTCTCCCCCTCCCTACTTCTGTTACACTCAACTAGAGAGAAATTAAAGAAATTGTCACTTATTAGCCAACTCTGTGATCCTGTCCTTCTAACAGACCGTGTAATAGTGATACATTTCTATTTTGTTTGTTTACTTTCCCAGTTTTATTGGTGAAAAAACACGATTACATCAGGAAACAACCTTATACTTCAACCAGCGGCTGTTTGTGATTTCACTTGCCTTTTTCTTGTTATCTGAATTTGCCTAGGACATTCATTTATTTCAGGAAGTATTTTCTCAGGTTATTTTCTAGTTTAGCATTCAGGTGTGTAGTTATTTATTTATTTATTTATTTATTTATTTATTTATCACATTCTATCTTGTTTCTTAATAGGTAGCACTCCTCAGTCAGAAACATGCTAGCAAGTTCGAGTTTATTAGGGAGCTTCTGTGACACTGAAACCTACAGAAAATAACCAGGACATCTGAGTTTCTATGTCTTGTCAATTGATACTTAAATTACAGTTGGATTGAAACGACATGAAGAACATAGTGATGACTTGTGCTCTGCCAAACAGATACACATAGAATTTTTGAAAGGAACACACATATTCAATAATGAGCTTAGATTATGACACAACATTATGGAGAAGATTTCTATGATGAAGGTAGATAATGCAGACCCATGATTTATTGCCACAGTTAGATTTTCATATTAAATTTAAAAACTTTTCAAAGGGATCAATAATGGGCAGTCTTCACATATCATCAAATAAACTCTTAGGTTATATTAAAAAGGATAACATATAACATAAAGGTTAGGAAAGGTTTATTTCAGAAATACAATTATAATTTAGCATTTTAAAAGTCAATAGAACCAATTAGTAGGGAGAAGGACACATTAGTATCATTAGATGCTGAAAAATATTTGAGGAAATCTGATTTCCATTCAAAATTAAGAAGATGAAACATTTTACAAACTAGGAAGTTATTGTGGCAATCTGATTGTTTAATCAAAAAGCATACAGAAAACATGTTTAATGGTGACTGTTTAAAGAACCTTCCCCTCGGTACACCACAATGGAGGAAGAGATAAGGGTTCTTCTTTGATCATTATACCAGAGGGCCTAGACAGTGCAACAAGGAAGGAAAAAAATGCATGAAGTTGGAAAGAAACAAAACTGTCACTTGCAGATGAAATTGTGTATGGAGAAAATCTCACATAATCAACAGGCTACTGAAGTAAAACAATTTAACTTTAAGATTACATAAGATGAGACATACAATTTAATTTATATATGCCAGAATCAGTCATAGAAGCCTGGGAGTGAGAGTACACACCCTATTTTTATATGTACTTATTTTATACATATGACTGTTGGCTTTCATGTATATGTGTGCCCGGTGCCCGTGGTAATCAGAAGAGGGTAGTGGCTTCCCTGAACTGGAGTTATTATGTATCATTGTGACCTGTCATGTGGGTGCTGAGAATCAAACCTGGGTCCACTGTAGGAATAACAAGTGTTCTTAACTGCTGAGCCTTCTCTCTAGACCGGTACACATATTTAATCCCAACAGTCGGAAGGCAGAGGCAGGTAGATCTCTATGAGGTAGGTCAAGGATAAATTGCTCTACATAAGAGTTTCAGGTCTAACCAGGCCTTCATAGTGAGACCCTTTCTCCAACAACATAATAGAAACAATACGTGACATTTATAATACCATAATAAAACCAAAAACCTAGGGAAAATGAAATATGTAACATTAATGCACATAATTATCTAAATAGAGCAATGAGGAAGAACAGAGAATTCAGAACAGATGAGCACATCTAGCTACTTGACTTAAGAAAAAAGGTAGCACTTTGGTTCATAAGGAAAAGAGGAGCTTTTCAATATATGTTACAAAATTTGCAGCTTATTGTTAAATGGGGAATATGAAATCTCACTTCTAGACCATAATATATAAAGATGAATTACAAATGGAGTGAAAATTTAAATGTGTAAGGCAAAAACATTAAAAAGTAGTGTGTTGGCTTTGAGCAACAATGCTTTAGAAATAGAATACAAAATCATTATTTTAAATTATTTATTTATTTATTTAATATTTTGCACATATGTAGAAGTCAGAGGCCATCTTGAAGGAATCAGTTCTTGCCTTGCAACAGGTGGATTCTGGGGATCAAACTCAGGTCATCAGGCTTGGATGAAAATACCTTTTAGCCACTGAGCCATTTCACTGACCAATAAAGTCATTATTAATAAAAACTGATGATATAAAACTGAACATTAGAAATGTGTTTTAATCAAAATATCATAGAGAGTGAAACGATAAGCTTCAGATGAGAGTAGATTATCAATAATTACAGATCAACAAAGACAGACAAATGACTAAACTACTTGATCAGGTACTTTTTTTTTTTTTTGGTTTTTCGAGACAGGGTTTCTCTGTGTAGCTTTGCGCCTTTCCTGGAACTCGCTTGGGAGACCAGGCTGGCCTCGAACTCACAGAGATCCGCCTGCCTCTGCCTCCCGAGTGCTGGGATTAAAGGCGTGTGCCACCACCGCCCGGCCTATCAGGTACTTTTTGAGACAAATTCTTGTTATGTGGCCCAGGATACTCACAAATTCATGGACATCCTCTTGCTTCAGTCTTTTTAATTCACCACAGCTAGCTGGATCACATGCCCTTGTACAAATATTAACATTATCAGTATAATTCCACATTGGTTTTAGTGGTGCTGAAAACTGGACCGAGAGCCTTGCAATACAAGTGTTTGAAAACTTTCCAACATTGAGCTGCATCCAATACTTATCAAATACTTTTGAAAAGCAAATATTCAAATGGCCATTGAATACAAGATACCCTTCTCAACATCACCAATTGGCAGGGAATTGGAAATTAATGCACCTGGAGGGGCTGAAGAGATGGCTCAGTGGTAAAGAGTGCTTGCTGCTCTTGCAGTGGACCTGAGTTTGGCTCCCAGAACCCATGTCAGTTGGCTTACAACTGCCTGTAACTTCAGCCCTAAGGCATCCAATGCCCTCTTCTGGATTTTGTAGGCATCTGCTCTCACAACACATACCAACACACGCATACACATAATTAAACAAATTATCCATAAAGCTATTGTAGGCATCTGTTCTCACAACACATACCAACATATACATACACATAATTAAACAAATTATCCAATTATCCTGAAAGCTACTGTCAAAAGGCAGATAACAACTAGTATTCATGAGGCGTTAAAACATTAGGGACTTCCATGAACTGCTAGGGGCACAGGTATACATTTATGCAATTGCTCTGGGAAACTGCTGAACTCTATACTCAATCTAATGTAGCTTAGCTACCCACTATTTTCTCTCTTGATTAGATACAAGAGAAAATGTGAACATGAACGTACCAAAGATACATAAAGGAATGTTCCTAACCTTGTTTCTAATAGCCAAGAATTGGAAGCAACCCAAATACTCATCAAGTTTCTAATGAATAAGTAATTTATACATTCACACAATGGACCTCTATGCAATCACTTGGATGAATCTTATAAAAGTAATTAGACATAAAGAAGACTGGATAGAAAAATAAATACATATTCCATAATTCCATTTACTTAAATATTTGGAAGTATAAGAGAAGTAGACAGTGAAAGAAGCCATGGTAGTGTTTTACTTTGTGAGTACAGAGCCGTGGAGAGATGTACAAAGCACTAGGGTGCCATGGTGTTTTTTTTCACGATATTTTATTTCTTGATTTCAATGATAAATACATGGGAGTATGTTTACTTTGAGAAAATTCAATGAGCTGTATATTTAATCTGTGTTTCCCCATAAGTATCCTGAATTTCAAAAACTTATATATAACATAAAACAACAACAACAACGCACACACATATATGTATATATATAAAATCCTGGGAACGGGGGTGGAAACAGGGATGTTTTATGAAATTCTGGCTGGCCTGGTACTTACTATGTAGTTTAGGCTGGCCTCAAACTCATGTCAATTGCCTTACCTCAGCCTCCTAAGTGCTAACTAGAGGCATGAGTCACTACTGCAAGCACAGATTTTTTTGTATTAAACTTTAAGGTTTAAAAAATACTTTATTGCATTTAATTTATTTATTCTCTCTGTCTCTGTCTGTCTGATTCTCTCTCTCTCATATGTGTCACGGCAAGAGTATGGAGGTCAGAGTACAACTTTTGGGAGTTGGTTCTCTGGTTCCACTGAGTGGGTGGCAGAGCTCGAACTCAGGTCATCGAACTTGGCAGCAGATACTACCTGATGGCTCCAAACAGATATTTTTAAAGATACTTGGTGATGGCCCAGACAGATATTTTTAAAGATACTTTCTGTTTACTTAAAATGGATGCCTACCCAGAAAACTCTTAAATTATTTATGTAATAAATTGTTATGTTTTGGTGGGTGAGATTCTTGGTAATGTTGATTTTCTGATTGCATTTGTTGAGTGTGAGAGTAATGTGAAAAGAAATGCTTGAAAATCATGAACAAATAGTATAGATTCCTGCAGTAAGCCTAGAACCCAGACTGATTTAAACCAGGCCAGCAAGATAGGCTAATGGCAGAGAAATAGCTCAGGTTTTCCTCAGGTTATAATTACTTAATCCATCATCAGAAATTTCTGGATGTTTTTGATCTGCCCAGGAGTCTACTGTCAAAGATTCAGTATTTGTCTTCTCTGCTAGTACAACATGTTTTATTTTTCTTGTAGCACTGTCTGCAAACAAGTGGAGGCTTAGGGAAGCTGAGTCAGGAACAGAATGTTCTCACTTCATTTTCAAAGTCGTTAAGGGTTCTTAGATGTAGTGCCATTATTTAAGAGAATGAAAACAGGAGGGCCGAATGATATAGTGCATATATTTTATTCTTTTTTAATTAGTTAATTAGTTTTATCATCTTTTTTATTAAGAAAATTTTTTTATTCATTTTACATACCAATCAAAGATTCCCCTCTTCCCTTCTCCAACCCCTCCAGCCTCTCCCCCCAACCCACCCTCCATTCCCTCCTACAAGAAGGGGAGGCACATTCAGGAGAGGCAGGTCCAAGTCCTACTATCATGATGCACTAATGCACTTGCTCATCGAATCCCTCTTCCCTCTCATTGAATGGACTCCTGGAGCTTGGCCTGGTGTTTGGCTGTGGATCTTGGCATCTGCTTCCATCAGTTACTGGAGAACAACTCTATGATGACAGTTAGGGTATTCACTGATCTGATTAGTGGGGTAAGCCAGTTCAGGCAACCTCTCCACTACTGTTAGTAGTCTAAGCTGGGGTCATCCTTGTTGATTCCTGGGAACTTCCCTAGCACCTGGTTTCTCCATATCCCCATGATGTCTCCCTCTATCATGGTATCTCTTTCATTGTTCTCCCACACCATCTGTTCCAGCTCGACCATCACATTCCCTTATGTTCTCATCTCCCATCCCCTACCCTCCATTGCGGGCCCCCCCCCACTCCTAGTTTACTCATGGAGATCTCATCTATTTCCCCTTCCCAGGGCAATCCATGCAACCCTCTTTGGGTTCTCCTTGTTAGCTAGCTTCTCTGGAGCTGTGGGTTGTAGTCTGGTTATCCTTTGCTTTACATCTTAGTATCCACTTATGAGTGAATACACACCATGTTTGTCCTTCTGAGTCTGGGTTACCTCTCTCAGGATGATATTTTCTACTTCTATCCATTTGCCTGCAAATTTCATGATGTCATTGTTTTTTACTGCTGAGTAGTATTCCATTGTGTATATGTACCACATTTTCTTAATCTATTCTTTGGTTGAGGGGCATCTAGGTTGCTTTCAGGTTCTGGCTATTACAAATGATACTGCTATGAACATAGATGAGCACGTGCCCTTCTGGTATGATTGAACATTCCTTGGGTATTTGCCCAAGAGTAAAGTTTTTTTTTTTCATTTTACATACCAATTCCTGTTCCCCCTCTCTCCCTTTCTCCTGTCCTCTTACCTCTCCCAATCCCATCCCCCATCCACTCCTCAGAGAGGGTAAGGCCTCCCTTGGGGAGTCAACAAAGTCTGGCATACTAAGTTGAGGCAGAATCAAGCCCCTCCGTGACCCCCACCCCCGGATATTTATCAGAAGGCTTGCCACTACCAAATCTGTGTACTGTTGAAACTGATGTTTTCCTCTCTCCCTCCTTTCAGATTCCTAACAGCCCACTTTGTGGTTGGACCTTGGATGGAAAATACACTGTAATTTGAAGGGTAGGGACATAAGCTCCAACTCTGATATTTAAATTTATTTGGATTTTTCTCAGTGGTCCCCAAAGGTCAACATTTTGGCCTCATAATTATATGTTTTGTTACAAGCCAATGCAACCACACATGAACCAAACAGGTCTAACATGATTTTGCTGGCCAAAGGCCAGCTAGACTCAGCTACACTGTCTTTCACCTCACAAGATTTGAATAATCCTTGTAGTGGTTCCAAAGTGGCTGGGGCTTTCTGCTTCCGGGTACACTGGCGTTTATGAAGTACAAGTACTCTGGGCTGTATCAGTGACTTATGCCTCAGTTGTTGGTGCATAAATTAAAAATTCAGGAAGCCATTTTCCTGATGCAAACGTCAAAGTTAAATTCCATCTGGACAGGGGGTGATTATTAAAAAGAATACCCAGGAAAGCTCGTATTTCTGTGGCTTACCTCATAAAAATAGACATCATGGCATGATTTATTTTTTCCAAACCAAAGCATTAAGGTGGGAAAAGATAGTTGAATAAA
>CABHPP010147047.1:0-23045 GCA_902168425.1 Peromyscus attwateri
AAATTTTCACTTATTTGTTAAATAGATTAATTAAGGACTTACTAAGTATAAAATATAGTCATTCTCTGGGTCATTCTACAGGATTTAAGCCTCCCAGCAGGATCTAAGTAATAAAGTTGTGGAAGGGTATGATTTAAAAAGTCTAAAAAAGACAAAACATGGGACATATCAGGACAAGACAAGGCAAGAGGTCTGGGGTAAATGATGGACAGGCCAGATAAGGTGTAACCAGACAGGAGCATACTGAATAGAGCAACATGGAGCTTGATAGCAGGGAGAGATTAAAATGACACAGTTGCCCTCCTGAGTATTTGAGACAGTCTAATACGCCATCACATAGAAAAATAACCAAATAGAGGCTGAAGCAGTACTGCCTGGAAATATAGAGGACTGGGGGAACGGTTCTATGAGTATGCAACTTCGGGTTTGGTGGGGAAAACAGCGCTTATACTGGGTTTTTACAGAATGCCTAGAAGAGTAGCAACCCAGAGAAAAAGGGGATAAAAGAGATAAGTCAAAGATCCAAATCCTCATTCCTTCTAAGTTTACAATGTAAGGAGTAACTACTGGAGCACACGGCCAGTCCAACACAGGAGCTAAATGAATGAATGAAGGGGGCATTTGGCTAATGCTGTAACATTTAAACTTCTAGAATATGCTTTATGCCTATAGCATAATTCTCCAAATTATTTGTGATGAAAAAATTAGGGCTTATAATCCAAACAGAAACAATAACATAAGAAACCAAATTACAAGGAAGCAATGCCAGAAAGTCAAAAGGGGAAGAGGGGGAGGGAACAGTGTAAGTTGTTAGAAAACTGACATGCAGGATAAAACCAGTGTGGGCTTTCATTGCCATTTTAATTTTTTATTTTCACAAATTTTCCATAGAAATGCTTTGTTTCTTCTCTTTAGTGTATTATATAGAAAAATATTAAGAAAAAGTAAGTAATTATAAATATTTTTTACGTGTTTAGTACAATTTTCTGAAATATCAAAAAGACCAGAAAACTTCTAGAAGTAAATAACTTCTGACCATTGTTTTCTGTTATTTACCTGACAGCTACTTAAAGAGTAAAAACACTAGTTAAATCTTTGAATATGATTAATATGAGTGCTGGAAGCAGGCAACAGAATGCCCAGACCCTCCCCCTTCCCCTTCCCCCATCCTCACTCTTCATCATGGCATGTTGGTTCAGGCTTCTACCAAAGGCTGGCTCTTCTTCATATTTGTAGTGTACAAGAACATGAGGGATGTGAAACTCTTCCTTTTATCAGAAAAATAAATTATTTCCAGAGCGATCCTCCCTACTCTCCTCTATAGGCATACCCTACTTTTCACGGATCAAAAATAACCAGCATTTCCCATCTTTCAGGAAGACTCACACTTCACTTTCTCTACAAACTTTTTACCCAGTCCCTAAGCATCCCCAGTTCTCTTTACCCTGACTCTATTTCATTGAGACACCCCATGAACAAGGAGTACCCACACAGGCCACTTGCAGTCACAGAATTCACTTCTTTCTTCCTCTTGTACAGACAGCCCACAGACCAGATACAATCTGCTGCCTATCATTACAATTGTGTTGGGCTGGTGGCAGTGGCGGTGGCAGTGGCACATGCCTTTAATCCCAGCACTCAGGAGGCAGAGCCAGGTGGATCTCTGTGAGTTCGAGGCCAGCCTGGTCTACAGAGTAAGATCCAGGACAGGCACCAAAACCACACAGAGAAACCCTGTCTCAAAAAAACAAACAAACAAGCAAAAACCGAATTGTGTTGGAACACAGACATGATGATTCATTTACATGCTGTTTATGGATGTTTCCAGCCTTGCTTAGGCAAAGGCCATGGGAACTGCAAAGCCCAAAAATATCTTAGTATCTGGCCCTTTATGGTGAAAACTTTGTCAGCTCTGGAACTACATGTATTTTTATTTCCTAAGAATGACTCCCTGACTTGCATTTGCATCACATATACACATATACAAGATGGACAGGAAGACACAGTACTCACAGGGTAAGACACTCTGGCAAAGTAAGTAAGTAACATTAAGGTGATGGTGTCTCAGTGCTGTTTATTGAATGAATCCAACAATAACTGAGGAGTTATCTAAAGCAAAATACCCTAGGACATAGAGTATGGATTCAGGACCCATTTCCTGTTTTCCAACTACCCTGACCTCAGTTCTCTCCTCCATGAAATAGAAATAACAAGACTTAATGAAATGTGCCAAGAACATTATTCGGCACATAGTAACTCCTTAAAAAGTACTATCTATGAGGAAAGTGCACTAAGAGACTCCATTTAAATATGTTGTTTCCGTCTTCCTTTCTTTATGGCATATCTTTGGACCTATTCTATAAAAAGAATCAGTTTCTACCATTTTCTGCTAACTCCAAACCAAGCTTGCCATAAAAAGAAACTTGAGGTAGATGCCGCAGGGATCTCCAAGAAAGTGACCAACTGCTATCAGAGAATACTCTAGTAAGCACTGGAGTGGGGTAGGGGGACACCAGAAGTCACAAGCCTATCAACACAACAGGATTGAACTCTGCTTCTCCTGATGAGAAGGGCCTTACCTCAGACATGAGGTGAATGGCAGCAGAGCTCTGTGGAAGTGTCAACTAATGAAGTAGTGAGAAATTAGCAGTCCCTGTAATTTGCACACTAATTCTCCCTTAATGCCACCTGGGAACTTCCTGCTGGCAGAGGCAGCCAAGGAAGCGAGCAGAGTGGTGTGGTCCAGCCAGCAGCCAGCCTGCGCTGCTATTCTTCCCTTGCTGAGCAATACAAGCAGCCCAGCTTGTCTCCATTCACTGTTCAGTGAGCAGTTGGCAGGCTTCCCCCAGAGCGTGGGCAGGCCTGAGCAGAATGAAGACAATGAAAGGAATTCTAAAAGGCTTCTACCTTTTCTCCCTTTCTTCACACACTCCCTCTGGAGAAGTTGACTCAGCAGGCACCCCCCTTTACCTTTTCCCTCACCCTTGCCACCCCAGTCTCCAAGGACCAGCTCAAGGTGCTATAATCAAGGTTCTTCCTGAAATGCAGCTCTGAGATAGGATTGGGATACATGGTACCCTGCAGCTGCTATCACCACACTTCTCACCATGATTTTTTTAAAGCTTTTTTTTTTTAAACCTTTTAAAGCTGAAACACACATCCCTGCAGCATAAGTGTAGCTCCGTATAATGCCTCCCCTTGTACATTCTCCACTTACGGAAGAAGTAACAGTTTTCACCCCAAAGACACACCAGGGAATGTAGAAAAGGACTGTCCCTGTTGGCTGGCATCTTTCCAGCAAGAGCCCAAGTCAGAGCTGAGGAAAGGACAGGCGTATGCGGACAGCTGCCTCTTACATTGCAAGCATAGATCTCCCCGGACATTCTGGACTGCCAAAGGAATGATGCTGCCGCCTGCACCCCTCCACGTGCACACCATAAGCTAAGGCTGATTTTAAGATCATTAGAAAAGGGAAGAATGTTCCACTCTTCTCGGTTTCTCTGGGGTCACAGTGTAATTGTGCAGCAGGAGAAACCAGGCCCCAGAGATGGCGTGACAGTCACTTCTCATTACCTCCCACTTGGTTCATTACGTCTGTAGACAGCAATTGCCAGCGTGTGGATACTTCCATTATACGGAAGGGTGTAATGTGCTCTAGACCCTGCACAGACTCCAAATGGGGAGAAGGCTATTTATTCCAGGCACATACCTATCTTATTTCCACAGGAATGGAATGCGACATAAGGGATAGATTAGTGGTAATCAATATGGGAGAATCAGGGGGGCATGAGCACTTGCACCCAGTGAAATATTTATGTGTGTGCATCCCACTAATTCACAAGGCTTCATACGGAAGACAGAATCCTCACAAGCCTGCCAAATTTTGCTTCAGCAAGCAGCCTTGTTCAGGTGAACTATATGTAGGCTGCTTTGTGTAGTATTCTGGATTGTGCACACACACACACACACACACACACACACAGAGAGAGAGAGAGAGAGAGAGAGAGAGAAGAGAGAGAGAGATCTTTCTCATTTACAATGATGCATGCCAGGAATTATGACACACAGAAATATTATTTTATATTTTCCCTAGGGAATATGGAGGTCCTAGTTATATTATTAGCTGGAGGGAAATTAATAAGATAGATACAGAATTATAGGGAGCTAAAGTAAGGATTAGCTATAATAGGCTTTTTCTTTAAAGACAAAACAAAACAAAGAACTTCTTTGCCAAAAGGAAAAGGAAGCTGAAGCGCTGCCCACGTAGGGTGTTCAAGGCGCTGCCTACAGCACCCCACTCCTGGAGACTGAGAATGATGTCAGCCTTTTAAAGGTTCTGGAAATTACTGTTACCAAAACAATCTTACTGAGTGTTACTTTAATTAACTAATGGAGCACTTTCATACAAACTTCCTGTGAAACCTTGGCACCAGAGTAGGGAAAGTCCTGTTCTACTCCACCCCATCTTCTTATGGAGTTTCATACACACTGCTCATTCTGGAACTTCGGCATGCATTCAAACCACCAGGCGATCTCCTCCTTAGTAACCATGAGGAGGTAGATAGGACTTGGGAACCAGATTACTTAACAAGCACATATGATGGAGGAGGCTCACAGTTCATGTGGGGAAACACCAAACCACACACTGAGTTCTTTGTCCGACTTCACTAGAAGCTGAACCACATAGTTATCAAGTCAGCTTGACAGTTATGGGTTGGAAGTCTACAGGCTTGACTCTAGGTGTCAGCCAAATTCATCATTAATTGAAAGGGCTTCTTATGAAAACGAAAGCTTGCCTATGAATATACAGCTGATGCTCCATTCATCTTCATGCCTGGCTTTAAAGGTTTATCTCTTCTGCCCTTTCATCTGCTCATTTGCTTCATCGATTCAGCTTTAATTCATTTACTCGTTCAACAATCCTTTACAAAGTATTTTGGAAGTGTCTGATACAGGAGGAAATGCTAGAAGAATCAATACACGAGAGCACAAGAATCATCCCCCTTACAGGTTTACATGCTAGTGAAGTGGAAACCAACAACAAAACAACATGAATGTAGCGAATAGTTAAATACTAAGTTAGAGTTGGTAAGTGTCATGGAGAAAACAGAGCAGGCTAGGCGAGACGAAGAGTGTGGGTGGGCAGAGGGCAGAAAGAAGATTTCAATTTTACCAGGGACAATGGGACTATGACGTCATGCAAAGTGACCATTGAATATTGTCTTGTAACAAGGAAGGAGAGTGGTCCCTTAGGTATGTAGAGAGTGAGTCTAGGCATATAAGGAAAGCCAGTGTAAGGAACCTACCCACCCCGTAGGGACCAGAAAAGAGGCAGAGACAGGCATGTGTGGGGGCTGGGGGGGTAGAGTAGACAGGAAAGCAGAGGGAATGCCATCATACAGGCAACAAGAAACAATCTGTCAGGGCTTTGGTGTTGCACCATTTTGAGCAGAGAAATGATATTACCTAGCAACATTTCTTAGTCATCTAGATATATTCTGATTTTATTAAGCATGGATTGGGTTATAGAGTGTACGCCAGACACTGGGCATGGTATCACATCTGCAAAGATGAGCTGAACAGAGTCCCTGGGCCTCTGGACCTACCCACCAGAGATCAGTACGTGGACATGCCAAGACTATGGTACTTGACCCTTGTATGCTCAAACTTCTGCTCAGTGTTCACTGTGGGACCTTATCTTCCACATACTATAGGCAGCTAGAGAAGGACAACCTGGGGAGAGATCAGTCAGGAGCCAGGGTATTTGGCTCTACCCTGAGCAGGCTGTGTGGCCCCTGGCAGGATATCAGCCCGCTCTCTTCTTGGCTTCTCCATCTGTTTACACGATTTCCCACAGAAGTGTGTTTTTGGGTCTGATAAGATAGCCAGCACTAGGAGCTGCAGGGTGTAATGGAAAACTGACAATTTAAATTTTCCCTCAAATTATCATACTCTAAAATAAATAGAGTTGGGTAGGTTCTCCAGTATTCAATCTGGCAGCCTTGCCTCAGCTGAAGACAAGTCTACAAGTTGGCAGACCAGAAGCGAGGAAAAAAAAAAAAAACTATCTTAGTTCCTGGAGATAAAACCTGTAAGTTATCAACAACCGAGATTCAGAGAGAGGGTCTTCTGGGGAAAAGCCATTCATTCACAGCAACAGTCTCGGTTTACAACTTGAACTTCTTTGCCTCCTGCTCAGTTCCGTTAAGGAAGGATGTAAAAAGTTACATCTAACTTCAGCCTCAAGTACAATTCCGAATGATCAGGTGTGGCTTGCTCGCCTCACCTGTCTGCCAGTAATAGACGCCAAAGAGGTCAGACCTCCATTCAGAAGAAACAGGAAATGAAATGAAAGATTTTGAGGAACACAGATTGATAATGCAGAATTGCTGTCAGAGCCATGCAGCCTTTAGCGTGCATATGCAGCCTTTACACAGAGCAATATCATGCGTGTCAAATGCCTGTGATGTAATCTTGCCGAAATGGGGGGTTGGGTAAGTCAGGGATTCAGCAGGCAAATGGGGAGAGAGAAATGCAATATAACATTAGTTCAGCCTGGGTTCTGTACTGGAGCTGGGCCACTCCAGATCTTCTTTTGTCTTCATTAATGGTTCCTCTAAATACCATGTCTTAGTATCAGCCACGGCAGCAAGATTTACAACATACTAATTAAATAGCAAGATGCCTAGCTAAGCAATTCTGTGTCTGAGTATGTAATTATAGTCTTAGAGTTTTCCCTCTCTCTTTTTCTTCTTTTACTTTTCTTCTGCCAGATTTTTACTAGTGAGCAAGGGGAGTATTCATAGCATATAAAAATCTCATGTGGCTGAACCATGATTAATTTTACTTAAGCTGTAAGGGATAAGTTAAGGCTCCCATCCTTGTCCATAGTTATACTGTCTCCATCAATCATTTGCTCAAGGCAAGTTTACAAGGAGCAAAGCCTCTAGTTCATGAAAGACAACTCTAGGCTATAGCTGGGTGCAGTTTCTTTGTACCGCTGTTGAGCGGCTTTCTGTTCTTTTGCTTTTGGTTTTCTTACAATGCTAGAGTTCTAACTTATGACTTCCACATGCAAAGCGAAGGTTGTAGCACTGCACTATACCCATACACCCAACTTAGTTCTTTAATTAAAATTGAAATTGATTGTTTATCCAGGGACTCTGGAACTTCAGCTTATGTGAAACATGCTGTCGAACCTGCCCTATAATCCCCCAGCCTCAAGCAATCCAAACACTTTCTCAGCTCCTGTTTCCATGGATAGAGGGAAATCACAGAATCCCACTTCCTGGCACTCTGACACATCTATGTTCTCCGACACCAGCTTAGCCCCTGTGCTGTGGGCAGCCCTATTATCTTCTTCTCTCAGTGAGCTCGATTTCACCTTTCACCTGTAGCTGCTCCAAGTTATTGAAATGCAATACAATCCCCTTAATCTAGACTATGACCTTGCTCATACATCACAGACAAAATAGAGGCCTTGCCTTCCCCACCATCTGTGAACTGCTCCATGAGAGTACCTGGTTCTCTATCCCTTTCTCCTAAGGCAGGGAAGAGTTACTTCTTTCAGCATCCAAAGTCAAACCTTTCTAGAGTGGTAGCCACCATCTCCCCCAGGTGTCTTCTGGGATCTCCTTACACTAATCACTGCCCCTCAGACTTGGGTATTTTTAAGTCACTGCTCTGCACTCAAGCCCCTACCCTTTTGGTCAACACATTTTTCTCAACTTTCGACTTATCACCCCTCATACAAAGAAAAACACAGCTCTTGAATCACTTTAGCTTCTTATTCAGACTGCAAATTGCCTTGTAAAAATAATTATGTTTACATGACAGTTCTCAACTGGTCCAGCAGTTGTTAACTGTCATACAGATCTCTTGAGAATTAGATTCAAATAATAATGGACTCTCTCTGGATACAAGCACTTAAACACACACACACACACACACACACACACACACACACACACGCTGCTACAAACAAATTCCTAGTTGCTCCTGTTGGCCAGCGTGTCCAGATCTACCTGTTTCCAGGCACACTGGAGAATTATGCTTCCTTGATGACTTAAGGTAAGCAACTGCTTTGGCCAATGAAATGTGAGTTCAAGTGACGTTGCCACGTGTGCAAGCTTTAAGAGTCTGCACGCAGTTTGCCATGCCTTCTGGTTTCACTCTGTCACTAAAACTGCTCCGTCAGCATGGATCCTGGAGTGCTGTGGATGGAGCACCAAAGCAACTTGAGACAAACCTGAACAGTGAGTGGCAAATCCTGCTGTTTAGAGGGGCTGAGCTGGGGAGGGTCTCTTACTACATGATACCCTTAGCTGTCCTGTTCAATAACAAGATACTGTTAGATATGTGTAATCCAATTTAGAAAAATGCTTCCCACAAGAGCTGACACATTCCCTTACTGTAGCTATGTTCTTCCTCTCATATCATTCCTCTCCACGTTCTGTTCCCTTTCCGTGAGAGGCTTGCAGGTGCTTCTTTCTCTCAGTGATTTCTTCTACAGTTCTCACTCCCTGTTTTACCTCCGTAGAAAGGCCCTGCTTTGCTTCATTTCTCCCCCTGTTCCAGCTCCAAACGGTACCCACCACATTACCCATTCCCTTCTCTTACAAAATTCGTCACAAGCAATGATCATATTTACTTTGTATCTCTCCGTTTCTGAATTCATCACAATGATTCACAGATAACAGTTGTCACGCAACTTTAACCAAGTGTGAACTTTAAGGAATTCTTTTGAAACATGGGTTGTCTCTAATTAAATATGATAAAATAGAACTGGGAATGTTCTGTGGCATGGCATGCCCCATTTTATGGTTTCCTAAATTAATCCGAGGCTCTAACTACAAATATCAGACCAATGTCCAAAAATTTGGCTGCACATCAAGAACCAACCATTGAACCTTGGTAGTCACCCTGTGGCCAGTAGGAGGTCAACTTGACCTTTTGGGTTCTTTTCAGAGAGTTGTGGCCAATGAAACTAACAACCTTTGTCCCCGACCCAGTTAACCAGAGGGTTTTGTAATTTACTGGCATAGAGTTTTGCTTCCTTTGTGTATTTTTCTTTTTGTTTTACTTAGCATGTACACCAAGTAGTCTTGATAGTTACAATAAGAATGAGTCTCGAAGCCTCAAGAGCATTATTTATGTTGTCCATGTCAACTTGTGTCAGAGTAAGTCATCAGTTCATATTTGTTCAATGGATGGACACATTCAGTATCATAAAATTAGAGAACATTTGTTTAACTTGGTGGTAGAAGAAGATCTACCACCCTGTTTTAATACAGTATGTATTTAATAATATGGGGCTTAATGTCTTCCAAATTGGAGGTACAGATGTGTGTGCACATGTTTGTTTATAACTAATTGCATTGTCTCAAAGACAACTATTCTAATTTCAAAAACAACTTTTAGTGTAATTTCTCCCACATATAAAATAACCTGTTTATGGTTTAAAAGAAAAAATGCATGCATGTGGTGTACCTACACACATGTAGGTAAAACATTCATTCATACCCCTAAAATTTCTTAAAATTTTAAAAATTAAATTTTTTTTAAAATTCAGAAGCAACTTAAAATCAATATACAAGTTTCCTATTTTCATTGTCACTGTAAATAAATGAGGATCTTTAGATTTATTTGTTTGTTTTTATTTTTAGTTAGATGTATGTGTATCATACCACATGCCTGCAGGACCCCAGAAAATGATATTGGATCTCCCGGAACCAGAGTTACACATGATTTTGAACCCTTGTATGGGTGATGGGGCTCCAACACTTGCTATCTGTAGGAATAGCAAGTGTTCTTAGTCGCTGGGGTATCTCTTGCATCCCATAAATAAAATCTTTTCACAAACCTAAAGAAATTCAGATGTTATAGCAATGTCTTCTATGATACGAGATTCTGGGAAAACATATTCATTAGAAATTTATATCAAGTCAGAGACTCAATATTGTAAGGAAAAACCATTGGGGACTTGTGGATCAGTTATTAGAACAGGCTAATTTTAAGGGGTGGAGATCTAGCTTGGTGGGAGCATATGCAAGGCACTGGCTTCAGCCTCTAGGACCACAACAATCAAATGGAATAACACAAATGAAAGTGTTCACAAAAACAACGAGACAAAACATCTAAAAACTGCTAAGAAGTATCCTTGCTTTAGAAATGAGAATCAACTTAGTTTTGACTTTTGTGAACTGTTTTGGTTTTCCTTAGATTTCCTAGGTAGCAGTGTACATCACTGACTAGTATCTGTTTGAGTTTTTGGGGTTTTTTTTCTTTCTTTTGTGTGTGTGTGTGTGTGTGTGTGTGTGTGTGTGTGTGTGTGGTTTTTATTTTTGCTTTTTTTTTCTAGGCAGTGTCTTATGTAACCCAGGCTGGCCTTGAACTTACTGTGTAGTCAAGGATGATTTTGAACTCTAGATCCTCCTGTCTCTACCTCCTGAGTGCTGGAATTATAGGTGTACATTCCCACAACATCAGGCTGTAGCTAGTATCTCTTAAAACGTGAAACATATTCTGTAATCCTATCTCTTATTCTATGTAACTGGTGAATTACAGCTAAGATTTTCTGATTATTTTATGTGAAACTCCATATAGGCAATTTAAAAATAGCACAGGTGTTTCTGGTTGATGCCAAATGCTCCTGACTACTCGTTTCCTCTCAATTTGAAAAGGAGATTATGAATTGGTATCCAATTTTAATGTAATTTAAGTAATAAGATGACTTTTTATGTTTACAAAGTTGGGCATGCAAATGTGTATATATATATGCATTCATACAAGGTAGAAAGATTTCAATTTCTTCTTATTATTTTATGTGTTATGGGTGTTTTGAATACATGTATGCTTGTATACCATGTGCATGCCTGGTGCCCAGGGAGATCAGAAAAAGATGTCAGATCCCCTGTAATAAGGTACAGGTGGTTTTAAAGGACCTTGTAGGTATTGGAAAATGAACCTGGGTCCTCTGAAAGAACAGCCAGTGCTCTTAACAACTCAGCCATATTTCCAGCCCAGGTAGAAAGATTTTTAAAAGGTTTTTTACATACTGAGAGTGGTGGTACATACCTGTCATCTCAGCATGTAAGAGGCAGAAATGGGAGCACCAGGCGTTGAAGGTCATCCATAAGGCAAGCCTGGGCTTCATAAGACCCTGTCTCAAAAAAAGCAAAAATAAGAAATTATTTTGCATAAAAGTCATTTCTCAACTCATCACTACAGCATAGGCTTCAAACAAAAATTACAAAAGAAATTCTTTTCTGTTCTACTAAGGAATTTCTGCCAATATGTAACTTCAACAGAATTGTTGCTATAGTAATGTAAAGGGGATAAACACTGAATTGTGCTATCAAAACTTGCTACTGAAATACTACAGTATTAAAGCCTTTGTTTAATAATCCAGACTCTATGTATTTATTTTGCACTGTGTGTCCTCTAAAATGAGGACCCACATAAGGACATCCTTTAATGCTAAAAATGGTATGTGTAAATGTGAATATCATAGCAAGAACCCTAGGTTAGAAAGCCAAGTGGTGCTAAGAACGTTGCTTTATACAAAAGCAGTAAACATTAATGAACAATGGGCTCAAATGCTGCCAATTACTTTCCTTCACTTAATACAAAATTCCACTGTATAAAACAAAAGCCTGCTGAATTTCCTACATGAGATTCACACACTCTTTGACTCACTAGAATGACTGCTTCTTCAGGTTCCTACATGCCTTTCATTTGACTTTGCTAAAGAGCTTATTTTGAAATACTGCTCTCTGACAGCATTTAGGTGATGCAAACATCTATGTTTATTAAAAAAGAATCACAGGATGAGTCTCTTTAAAGCATTTGGCTCTACTTTGGCTTGTTTGGCATTAGACCTAGAATCTTGCGTTGCTAACAAGGCATCTGGTAAATGTGAAGGTAACTATTAAACTCTGGTTACGTTTGATCTTGCCAATTATGTTTTACAAGACAGAAAAAGGTCTATCAGTCAACTTAAAGAGTATAGTTCTAGGGAGACATTATTTTAGAAGATTGGTACTACCTGTACTTCTGAAAATAGAAGAACCTTGTTTTTAAATATGTGACTCTCGATACCCATTTACGTTGCAAAGCTTCACTCCTGGTTGACAATATTATCAAAGCAATCGGCTGAAGATGGAATGAGGAGGGATGATGCTGTAGTCTGGACCTTAACTGTCCCTCAAGGGCTTATCTGTTAAAGTTTAGTCCAGGATGGTAGTGTTGGGAGGAAATGTAAACTTTAGAACTCTTGAACTCAGGTAAGTGAGCAGGAGGTCTTCAAAGCATGAGCAGTATGTCCTCGAAGGGGACTGTGGTTCCCTTGGCCCTGTTCTCTTTCATTTTAACTTTCTTGTCTCTGACCAGTTTCACTCTAGTATATGCTTTTACCACATTCTACTGCCTTGTCATGGGCCCTAAAGTCATGTGGTCAGTGAGCCATCACCTGAAACCTTCAATACTATGAACTCTAATAAACATTTACTCTCCCGTGTTTGTCATAGTAACAGAAAGCTAGCTAACAGAGCGAGAGCGAGATGAAAGTAGGTAGGGAGTTGAAGAGAATTTATAGCATGTATCATGTCATATCTCTACAACTTCATCCCTCATAGTAAATATTCTATGATATGATGTCAACAAGCCTCTGTGTGTGTGTGTGTGGTGTCTATGTGTGAGCATGCACATGCATGTGTACGTGTGCAGATATGTTCACCAATGGTATGGTAGAGGCCACAGGTTGACATCAAGATGTCTTCCCCTTCCCCTGTGGTTGTCTGCCTTTTTTTTGTTGTTGTTCTTTTTTTTATTTTATAATTTAATTTAATTTTACATATCAGCCACGGATTCCCTTGTTCTTCCCCCCCCCGTTCTTGGGCCCCCCCCCCTCTCCCCAGCCCACCCCCCATTCCCATCTCCTCCAGGGCAAAGACTCCCCCGAGGATTGAGCTCAACCTGGCAGATTCTTGAAACAAGGTTTTCTCACTGAACTTGGAACTCACTGTGTTCACCAGAGTAACTGAGCAGCAAACCCTCGGATCTACCTGACTCTTCCTCCTAGAATTACAGAGTGCTCAGGATCCAAACTTAGGTCCTCGTAGTTACATCATAAGCACTTTACTCACTAAGCCATCTCCCCAGCCCCAAGCTGAATATTGTTATGTTTTATCAAGACTGTAGTCAATACTACATCTAAGTTAGTATCTCAGTTAAGGCAGATTTTCATATTCAGTTTGAAGAAGTGGAAAAGCATGAGTCATAGCATTGGGTAAGCAAGGGTTTAAGGCCAGCTTCCAACATTTACTCTTGATCTTGGTCAAGATTTAATAATTTTGACTGTTTTTCCATCCATAAAATTAAAAGATGTTTATCACAAATGATCTGAATGTTACAGGAATCCTAAATTGAAACTGTCTTTATAAATCACAGCAAATACTCTCAGTTTTAAAATCTAATAAGCACTTAGTTCTTATTTGACTTCTTTGCAACATTTGGCTCTACCATTTCATAATTTTTTAAAGAATTTTCTCATTTTGGTTTAGTGTTCTATCTCTTTCTGATAAATTCATCCTTTCTAGCTGCTAACTGCTACTCTTTTCTCATGGATTCCACTCTGATGTGGGGTTTTTTTGTGTGAGTTTTTTGTTTGTTTTTGTGGGGTTTTGGTGTTTGTATTTTTATGGGTATGAGTATTTTGCCTACATGTATGCCTATGTAGCACATCCATGCCAAGTGCCCACAAAGGCCAGAAGAGGGCAATACATTACCCGGCACTGGAGTTGAAGACAGGTGTGAGCTGCCATATGAATACCGGAAAATAAGCCAGGGTCCTCTGGTAAAAACAGCCAGTGCTCTTAACAACTCAGCCATCTCTCTACCCACTTCGGTGTTAATTAGATGAATTATGTGATCTTCTCCCTCAAGATTGTCTTTGTAATTTTTTAATCTACTCTCCTTCCTCGTGCATGGCTTCAATCATATATTTGAATATATATATTTGAATTTAGATAGATAGATAGATAGATAGATAGATAGATAGATAGATAGATGATATGTCTCATTTCCAAACTTTTGTCCCATGCTTCTAGGCTGCATGTTGCTCTGCCCTGCTGAACAACTCGACTTCATTATTCTGCCATCCAAACTTTTCACCCTCATTAAGATATAACTCTAGAATATTCCAGACTCCTTCTTGATCGTTCTACTCACACATACCATCAGGTGAACAGGCCGTGTTGACCTTATACCCATCCTTTTTATTTGTGCCAGTGCTTTAGTTAGTCTCATGTATGGTTTGATGGAATCGCTCCTGTGCTATTTAGAAAGTGTGTGTTATACAGAAGGAGAAGGAGGAAAAGGAGAAGAAGGAGGAGGAGGAGAAGGAGGAGGAGGAAGAGAAGGAGGAGGAGGACAAGGAGGAGGACGAGGAGGAGGAGAAGAAGAAGAAGAATTACTAATCCACAATTTGGGAATAATTGTGAAGTCCTCCATCCTAAGGAGTGAGTGAGTTAAACTTCAACTTTCCCCTGGGAGTAATCTCTGGGAAGACCCTTGGATCCTCCTTTTAGAAACTACTTATTATTTATTTATTCCCTTTGCCACATGTAAAATAAGAATAGAGAGAATTTTGAAATTCAAGAGATTGCTTTGTAGCTCAGGCAGTCAGATTTGCTCTAATCTGGTCTTTTAAACTTCTTTTTCTGCATTGTGTATTTACTTAATTATTTTTAAAGTAGATATCTTTAACATATTTTAATTAAAATAGAATTGCATCACTTCCCCTCCCTTTCCTTTTGCTAACCTTTCCAGGTACCTTTCTTCCAACCCTCCCCATGCCTTCCTACTCTCAAGCCTCCTTTTCTTTAAATATTATTGTTACATATATATGTATACGTATATATGAAGAAATACATGAATACAAGCTGGAGGCCATTTGTGTTGTGTGTGTGTATAGGAATTCAGGGCTGACCAATCTGTTCTAGACAAGCAGTAAGGGGCTCGTGCCTGGGAGGAGCCAAAGCTCCCCTCAGCAGTCATTAGCTGCCTGTCATTCTTAGTTGTATCTTTTCCAGCACAGGTCTCCAGTCCATTTCAAAAAGCAAATGACCTAAAGAAATACAAAATGGGAGGAATTCCAAGGAGTTGGGTAGTGCCAATCACAATGAATGCGATCACAGGACAAGGATTCTATGTGCTCCTCATTAACCACATATTCACAGTTTACTAAGCTTCGAAACTCAGTGTACACTTAGGTAACCCATGAAAGATTCTTTAACTTTAACAGGAACCATGGTATAGGAAGAAGGCATTTGACCAAAAAAAAAAAAAATCACTGTCTTAATTGCTCAGGCAATTAATTACAAGTGACCCTGGATACACTAGTGAAGGACAAAGAGGGAAGCTCGTCTAATGAACCAGCTAGCATTGAAATTTGAGAAAGATGACAAAGCCAGTGCTCCCAGCAAGCTATGTTTGTAAATGACACAATCAGGATTTGAACCCAGATGCCTAGGTCTAAAGGTCTTTCACTATACCAAGTTGCCTCATGAAGTCAAAATTTCTTCTCTGTGTACTGACATGGTTGTTGAATTAGAACTCGAAAGGCCATTTCCACCAACTGTTCAGGGATTGAATGATTAATAATATTAACATTTTTTCTCTCTAGTCCCATATAATATGTTGATAAAAGGTGTAAGAATAAATAGTGTGATCTATGTTTATGGAATTTTGAATGTCAGGAAGCCCCTTTCTAAATGGCATAAATCCTGGATTTCATCTACCATTTGAATTTCCAAGTGAAGTCAATTTTGAGGCCCTTGTAATTCAAAATATAGAGACTTCACTTAAAGAGCTGTGAGGTGTGCTACAAGGAAGGCCTGAGAGGAATGAAACCTTAACATGCTGAAAAGAGTAGAAGCAGGTGGTGTGTTCAATTCACAAAATCTTATAATCAAGGATAAATGATTATTGTGTGAATTAATAACCAGAAATATTGAGGAATTAGGAAAAGGTGCACTAAGGACGAGAGGATGGAATACTATTTCATGGCCTATAGAAGGTAGTCTACAGTGGCTGGGCAGTGGTGGCCCATGACTTTAATACCAGCACTGGGGAGGCAGAGCCAGGCAGATCTCTATGAGTTTGAGGCCAGCCTGGGCTACAGAGTGAGTTCCAGGAAAGGCACAAAGCTACACAGAGAAACCCTGTCTCAAAAAACCAAAAAAAAAAAAAAAAAAAAAAACAGAAAGTAGTTTACAGTGAACTTCCAAACATTTTACATGTTACTGTCAACCCACAGCTGGATCAGAAACAAAAACTAGTGAGGTGTGCAGTCACAAAAGATGTTTGTAGAAATATTTTTTAAATCAGTGGTGATAGTATAATATTTAAATAATTGTGATTCATATATGGACATCTGCATGGACATTAAAAATAAGGTAAAAATGTGAAACATGGACAAACATTTAAAATAAATCACTTAGTTGGAAGATGTAAATTACTGATATATGATTGAAATTTTGCTGTAAATAAATGTATTATGTGAGTGTCAATGAATTTTCCAAAAGGCAGAGTACTTACTGCTAATGAGACTGTGCATAACTTTTTAAAATTCTTATTTATGAGGGTTTTGTAAATTTTCTAGAAAGAAGATAGATTATTCTTATAATATTTATCTAAATAAGTATATTAACTGAAGTATTGAAATACACAGTAATAAATCTCCACTGAAAGCATACTATTAAACTGGGCATGGTGGCATATGCCTTTAATCCCAGTACTCAGGAGGCAGAGGCAGGAGATCTCTGTGAGGTAAAGGCCAACCTGGTCTACAGAGCGAGTTCCAGGACAGCCAGAGCTATACAGAAAAACCCTGTTTCAAAAAAAAAAAGAAAAGAAAAGAAAAAAAAAGAAAGAAAGAAAAGACATACTATTCAGTATTTCAATGCTAAACTAACTATCCTTTCAACTAATCAAAAACCTTACATAAAAATCAAGCATTCTTCATAATATGAACTTGCTAATATATGCCAAGTCATTGACCACCTCTGTCCTGCAAACCGGAAGTAGAAGTTTGTCTTCTGATAGTTATTTTAATTATCTTTCCTAGGTTAAATCTGGAGACCTAGCTTTCAAAGAATATATATGTATAAACTTAAATTTTAAAAAGCAAGATTGAGATAAATATTTATTCTATAAACACTTTCATTGTGATGTTACCCACACAGGCTTCTGAGAACTGCAAATACAATTTGTTTGCGAAGGATGTTTGTTCTAACATGTTGCATTTTTAGCACTTTTTTTTTTAAAAAAAGCCAAATGCAACACAGTTAACCAACAATTGTGCAATCATACTTAGAGAAAGGCAGCACCACAGGACAAGGTTATTTTGAATTCTTTTTTCTTCAGACATTTTTTTTTAAATAGGAAGGATCTTCAAAACTTATCAAAAAGCCTGTGCCTTAGCTCACTGCTGTATTAATAGTAAGGCTTTAGATCATGCTGAAATGAGACATTAAAAAATTAATTTGCCAGCACAGGAGACATTACAATATCTACCTCACATTGATTCTTTGATATTCATTAACATATTTAATCCTCACAGGTATCTTGCAAAACAGATATGATTATTACCTTTAGAGAAAAGTCAAGACACAACAATCACATAGAAAAATAAAACCAGAATTTGAGCATGTCACTTTGACTCCAGGCCTTTATTCTATCTGTTCAATATTACACTCAAGTCCTGCTTTCAGGACTAGGTTCTATGATGTGATATATCTGTCTTTTCTCATGTCTTGCTGTCTTAGTCACTGTTTTATTAGTGTGAAGAGTCACCATGACCAAGGCAACTCTTACTAAGGGGAGTATTTAATTGGGGGCTTGCTTTCAGTTTCAAAGCTTTATCATCATGGTTTCAACCATTATCATCATGGTTGGAAACATAAAAGCATGAAGGTGGGCATAGTATTGGAGAAATATCTGGGAGGCTGACATCCTGATCCTCAGTTGGTAGGCAGAGAGAGAGAAAGAGAGCCTTGGCCTGATGTGGGCTTTTGAAACCTCAAAGCCCACCCACAATGACACACTTCCTCCAACAAGTCCATACCTCCTAACCCTTCTAATCTTTTCAAACATTTCCACTCCTTGGTGACTAAGCATTCAAACATATGAGCCTATTGGAGCCATTTTTATTCAAACCACCACACTTATTAGAGCAACTTAGAAAATCTATCTCCATACATATAATGTTGTATTCTAAAGTTATTTAAAATTGTAATTCTGAAAAAAAATACCTTAATTATTTGAGAAGATACCCCCAATATAAAGTTTCACACATAACTATTGGTAAATAGTTATGAATATGTAAATAACACTGCTCCTTCCTAGCTTGTGACACAGTATCACCATGCAGTAAATTTCAAAGGGCAACTCTAAGTCTCCATATATACTTTTTTAATTCTTTACCCTAGTATTCTAATTATTCATGATTCATTCTGATCAATAAAAGTTGCTTTTATCTTGCTAATAGACTCAAAACTAAATTTTTCCTTATAAGTTGTATGTAACCATAGCAACTGTCCTCAGTTACTGTTTTGCAGAGCCTCTGTGCTGCTGTGAGGTGATGAGTGGTGGAGAGCTGATATCTATCTAATGTGACTGGAAGGCACCCCCTCAAGGCCTTCCACACTTGGCAGTCTCTAGGTAGTGTCTTTGTATTCACTCAAACAGCTACTTTAATCATCAAACTGCTTATCATAATGGTATAGTTCAGACAGGTTCTCAATAAGGTTCCTTGTAGAACCAAAATCAACCTTCCCTTGATGCATTGACCTATCCACCAACAAGCTTTTTACTTTGTTGGATATTGATACATTCTTCACCACACATGAGCATTTTGTTGAAATGTAACTTAGTTTAAATTATCCCAAGTCCATCTAAGTATAGTGAAAAAATGAGAAACTATAACTGTATGCACAGAAGGATAAACAGAAATGCCCAAAACCAATACTGCTGAAGAGCCACCAGCCCAATGTGTTGACATGACCTCATCTGCTACAAACAAGACTGAATTATTCATTAAATGTCTTTCTGTTCATGAGTGACTACTCCTATTTGAAGTACTTCTAAAGACTTATTCCCAAAACATCAACACAAACAGTAACCATCACCTTTCTACTCTTACCTTGGGTCAAAATTAGAGATTCAACTCAACAAAGATTTTTCTAAGTATTAAGTAATAATTAACTTTTCCCTTATCATCTTTTCTAAATTGCTTACACCAAAGTCCAAGTAAATGCTGTATAAGTTTTAAATTTCTCTACTTTTGCCCAACATCAAGGACATATATGTGTGTATGTGTATATATATATATATGTATATATATATGAGGAGAAGAGTTCAATGATGAGCTGTAAACTTTGAACTCTAAGAAGTAGCAACCTAGACTGAGGTAATAGTCCAGTTCCTCATGGGTTTGTGCCATGAGAGAGGGTAGCAATGCAAGGCAGGAGTATGGAAGAAAATAATAACAGGAATAACAGTCATGGATGGACTTGATACCCAAGCTCTTCTCACTGAGGTCTGGGTGTCTAATGGACTCCTGAGAGAGGAAGAATTCTGACACTAGACAACATATGGAAATGTAGTTTTCTTTTAATTTAATTTGGAGAAAAAAAGTGGCATGTAACTATTTACTGCCATTCCTTCCTTATGCCTTTCTGTATTGTATAAGTTATCTTTAATGGATATGTATTACTACTTTTAAAATAAATTTTATAGCCATTAGAATAATATAAGCTTATCCATGAAGTAATTTAGTCACAAACTCCTAGTTTAAATTACTTTCAGGCTAAAAACCATCATATAATGATGTGTGTGAGTGTGTGTGTGTGTGTGTGTGTGTGTGTGTGTGTGTGTGTGTGAGTGTGTGTGTGTGTGTGTGTGTGTCTTGCTTTTTTCTTTGGGTCTTTATTTCTGAAGAAACCTGTATCACACGAAACTCCCATAGGTAAATTTCTTCGCCTTCTTATGTTGATCTGTCTCTTGCTGTAAGTCCCCAGGCATGGCACCCAAGATAGAAAATAAAGTGCATCTTTTCTCTTCACCTGTAGTGCAGCCACGCTGCACACCAAGCTGCAGCCACCTCACTCTCTTGACTCTCATTTGTGATCTTGACCAGGTCTAACATAGGACACAGACAGAAATGGGTGCTGAGAAATATGATTAGAATACGAACACACACGTTTACAGTTTGAAAGCAACATGCAAACAGCAGTTCAGCTGCAGGATTTTGTCTTTTATGAAGCACTACAGCACTAGGTATTTACTAACCTTCCCTGAAAACCAGACAGCCTGAGTCTGCACCAGCCCTGCTTTGCTCTTTGCTGAGCCCTTGCACCCTTTCATTCACAGGCGCTATATTTTAGTCCATTAAAAGCCAAACGTTTAGCCTTACATGGGAAATAAGCGCAATCACACAGACACGCTGAGTCTGTATATGGACTATGTTTCAAATAACACAGCTAATTTTGTCCTAACTTGCTGTGAAATATTATTTTACGGTGTGTCGCATTTGCTTATGCTGTGGAACATTTGTTTAATGATGCAAAGGTATGTTGCATTCTTTTATATTACACTTGTTTAACTGTGAATCTGTGTTACTGTGCTTGTCTAAAATATCTGATTGTTCTAATAAAGAGCTAAATAGCCAATAGCAAGGCAGGAGAAAGGATAGGTGGGGCTGGCAGGCACAGACAATAAATAGAAGGAGAAAAAGAGCAAAGCCAAGCAAAGGCCAGGAATTCATAAGAAAAAGTCTTCATATGTGATTGTTTGGGAGCTGGGTGATGGGATCTCCAAAGAACCAAAGAATAAAAAGAATAAAAACAACCAACTACGCTAACAAATTATTTATACTAACCTCTTTTATGCAGAATAACAAAATGTGTGAGTGACAACAAAATGTGTAAATTAATCAGAAGGAAAATATAATCCTATTATCATCAAAGGAATAAAAGGGCACCTTCCACAATACATGAGATGAAACTGTCCTCAGTTGGGGTTGCTTCTTCCACTAATAGTCTACCCTCAGAATGGTGCTGAATCATGTGCAGTACCCTTAGAAAATCATCTGAAAGTATAGATGCTGGCCTACATACACTCTAAGTCCAGAGGGGAATAATAAGACCTCAACCCTACCTCTATGTAGTCCCAATAGAACACTGAAAAAACTTCAACTGGAAAAGGAAAGACAGTTAAAAATAAAATCCATCCTATCACCTAATCCCAAATGTGAAAAATCCCAGTACAATAAACATAAAAACTCAAGGCCACACAGCCCCTCGAAAAGTTATCAATTCAATAGTACTTGGTTCCAGTGAGAGTGAACTGGATGAAATAACACATACAGAATTTAAAAGAATTATTATGAGGCATTTCAGCAAACTCAAAAAGGATACAACTAACCTTCTGAATAAAGTCATAGACAAAACAAATAAGCAGCTGAATGAAATAAAGATGTCAACACAATATATGAAAAAGGAAGTTAGTCAACATGTAGAAATACTGAAAAACAAATTTAAAATGAAAACCTCAGCCCACCAGTTAAAAATCTCAGTAGAAAAAAAAATGAATCTGTAGGAAGGTGGACTATCAGGGCCTGAAGATAAGTATTTGGAAATTAAATTGTTCTCACAACATAGATACAGTAATGATAAAGTATGAACAGAACATACAAGATTTACAGGACACCATTATAAGACCAAGTATATGAATGATGGGCACATAAAAAGAGAAAAAGTACAAGATAAAAAGTATATTCAATAAAACAAAAGCAAAATAAAAATAAAAATCTAGAGAAAGAGATGGCTATGCAGATACATTTAGAATGCCAAACAGATAAGACCAAGGGAAAATATATAGAGAACAAAGAAAGTACTTTGGAAGTCACCAGACAATATTACCAAAGCACAAAAAAGCAAACCCATTAGAATAATAGCAGATTTCTCAACTGAAACTGAAAGAAGAGCATGAAGTGATGTATTTCAAGCTTTGAAATACAGTAACTACCAAACAGGATTACTATATATACCAAAACTATCCATTATAATTGAAGGAGAAAGAAAAACCTTGAGATAAACAAAAACTAAAAGAATTTATGACCACTATGTGAGCACTATCAAAAATACAAGAAGAATCCTACGTACTAAAGAGGGAAATAAATATACCCATGAGGCTATGAGAAAGAATAAACTGTACTATAATACTCTATATGCAGACCAGTATTAGAAAAATACCAAACATTACAAAAAACAGTAAAATGTTAGGAATTAGTAGCTAACTATTGATAATAACTTCAAATGTTAAAATGACCTTAATACCCAATCAAATGTCATAGACTACAGGTTGGGAAATAGGATCTATGTATTTGTTGCAAACAAGAAACAGAGATTATTCACAAGGACAAAAACTACCTTGGATTGAAAGGATGGAAAAGGGCACTCCAAGGAAATGGAAGTTAAAAAAAAACAACAGACAATAATAACAACAACCACCACCAAGATGTAGCCACGTTAGTAAAGGAAAAGTTAAACTTCAAATCAAAATTAGAAGATACAAATAAAATCAGTTTGTAATGATCTGGAACATCAGTAAACCAAATTTCATTTAAAAAAATCGAGACAAACAAAAGCATTACTGTAAGTAAAGGTGCACACTCACAACACTATAATAGTTGGTGACATGAATATCCTACTTTCACCAATACATGGGTCATCTAGACCAAAAATCAGCAAAGAAATATCTGAGTTAAATAGCATTATAAATCCAGTGGACTTAACAGATATGGATAGATGATATAGATAGATGATAGACATAGATAGATGATAGATGATAGGTAGATAGATAGATAGATAGATAGATAGATAGATAGATAGATAGATACAGATAGATGGTAAACATATGACAGATTAGATAGATGATAGATAGATAGATAGATAGATAGATAGATAGATAGATAGATAGAT